>CAUYQV010010977.1:0-11021 GCA_963574575.1 Galagoides demidoff | reverse complement strand
GAGGCCATATGATCACATGCACACAGCTCCTGGAGGCCATATGATCACATGCACACAGTTCCTAGAGGCCATATGATCACATGCACACAGCTCCTGTGGGCCATATGATCACATGTGTACAGCTCCTGTGGGCCATATGATCACATGCGCACAGCTCCTAGAGGCCATATGATCACATGCAGACAGCTCCTGGAGGCCATATGATCACATGCACACAGCTCCTGGAGGCCATATGATCACATGCACACAGTTCCTAGAGGCCATATGATCACATGCACACAGCTCCTGTGGGCCATATGATCACATGTGTACAGCTCCTGCGGGCCATATGATCACATGCGCACAGCTCCTAGAGGCCATATGATCACATGTGTACAGCTCCTGGAGGCCATATGATCACATGCGCACAGCTCCTAGAGGCCATATGATCACATGCACACAGCTCCTGGAGGCCATATGATCACATGCACACAGCTCCAGGAACCTAGATCCCTAGGTTCTAACCTCCTTGCTTAAGGCCTGGCAGAAAAGATAGCAGAGACAAGCCTGAAAGCCCATTTCTTAGACAAAGGAAAAACAACTTTTACAGGAAAATACAGGAATACATTTTGGGGTGGAGGCAGAGGAGACAACTAAATATATTTGAATCCAAAGAAAGCACCAAAATCCATAGAGCAAATTTCTTCCTGCAGTCCATGCTAGATCCTTCTGCTAAATTGGCTTGCTACTTAGAGTGGTCAAAAATGTTACTCGGCCTTGGCCTACCTGGAAAATATTTCCTAGGGAAATAAAAACAATAACCATGACAACAATGGTGATATGAGATACTGGTAGCAGTTAACATACCACGTGCCTAATATTCAGCCAAGTACTTTACACAGATTCTCTTATTAATCCCTCATACCAACTCTATAAGATAAAGTCTATTCTGATTGCCAGTTTACAAATGAGAATATAAAAGTCTTACAGAGATTTAATATCCTGCTCAGGGACACACAGATATTAAGTGGCTGAGTCCAAGCACTGGGACTATTATTGCTACACTTTAGTAACCTTTATTGTCCTCTATGACACTCACCACCTACAAAAACTTCTCAATTGATTACAACACTTAGATGACATTCTAAGTAATTAAATTTAGTTGGCTTTCCTTTTGATCCTTACCAATCATGTTTCTAAAATCCATCCTACCTCAGTAAAGACAACATATGGAGCAAAATTAGGCCTTTCACTGGTGACTCAGGTCTTCTGTTGAGAATCATGATTTGGTCTCTCCCCAGATGTCTTCCCAATGTCATTCTTATCCATTTTTCTAGAAATAATTCCATTGTTGGCCAATGAGGAAGGGTGTCCCTCAGTCCCCAGCCAATACTATGTTTCCTTATTTGCTTTTTTTTTAACAAAAAACTGCCCGTGCCTTCTGTTGTTTACTTCGCAGAATAAACCTTGGGAATAACCAGAATCAGACATGTGGATATTGTGGTATCTCTGTAATGTGTCATCGTAGCTCACCTGAACTCTGTGTCTAAGAATTTTCTTACCTATCCATTTCTGGTGAGAGTGGTCCCAGGAGACATTTTCACAGGACATTTGGACATGACAATAAAGCAGCAGCCATTAAAAGAATAAACGGGCACAGTGGCTCATGCCTGTAACCCCAGCACTCTGTGAGGCCAGGCAGGTGGGTCACCTGAGCTCAGGACTTGGAGACCAGCCTGAGCAAGAGCCAGACTCTGTCTCTCAAAATAGCCACGTGTTGTGGCTGCCCCTATGGTCCCAGATACTTGGGAGGCTGAGTAAAGAGGATCATTTGAGCTCAACAGTTTGAGGTTGCTGTGAGATATGACCACAGCACTCTACCAGGGGCAACAAAGTAAGACTCTGTCTCAATAAAAATAAATAAATAATGTTTGTTTTGAAGTAACCTTTAGGTGTACAGCCATTTTGTTCCCATGCTCAGGAGTCGGGGCAGGGCTTCTGCACTCGCCCCCTGGAGAGGGGCAGCACTGCCACCTCTTCCCCAGACACTCCCTCAGCACTCAGACTGCTGGGCAGGCAGTGTGTTTAGCTCCTTGGCACAAGGCACCCTCCTTCTGCAGCAGACCCACACCATCGCGGTGAGCAGACAGGACTGATGCAGTTCTAGTGTCCCTGCGGGTCCCAGGTTCTGCACCGGAGTCCCAGCGTGTACCTGTGAGAGCATGTCTCTTTGCTCTCCCCCAGCTCCTCCTTCACATCCATCTCCCCCTTCCACCTGCCCACCCAGTGGATTTCAAGCTGCAGCATCAGCAGCGGAGACTACAGACTGCTTAGCCAGCTCTACAGCTACATAAGTTCAAATCCCTGCAACCATGGTGCTGCCTGTGCTCCTCTCTTTGAACCTCGACTGACACTGATAGGAAAGGCTTGAAGGTTTGAATCCAGTGAACATTTTACCTTTGGATGGCAAGGTCTGATAATTTATTCATAGCCAGAAGCTGGGTTCATGGAAAGAAGGAAGGAAGATAAAGAAAGAGCAAGGAGGGAATGAAAAGGGGTCATGGGAGCTGAAAAAAAACGAGAGCAATTTGTGCTAATGTAATACATGTCTCCTTTGCGCCAGGAACCAGGCCTGGTGCTAGAAACGCAGAGATCAATGATGACCTTAGACCTTGTAATCTATGGGGGAGGAAGCCTCTTAAAGAGCAACTTGTAATAGAGTAAGTGGTACATAATTGGCAGGAATAAAGTACTGAGCGAACAGGGAAGAGGAAGTCATTAATTTCATCTGTGTGCCCAGGGAAGGCTCTGCAGATGAGGCAGCACCGAAGCTGGGCCAGGAAGGATGAGTGAGTAATTCACTAGTGCAGGGCTTCCCAAACTTCCACAGACATCAGAATCACCTGCAGGGGCTGTGAAAAGAGACTGCTCGGCCCTACCCCTGAACTTCTGGCTCAGTAGGTGTGGGATGGAGCCAGGGAATTTACATTTCTAAGTTCCCAGAGAAAGCTGATGCTGCTGGCCTGGGGACCACACTTTGAGAACCACAGCTCTAGAACAGACAGGAGGTGAGAGGGAGGAAGAGGGAGGAGCAGGGGAGGGGGAGGGGGAAGAAAGGGGGAGGGGCATGAAGTAGCTCACTGGGTCAAAACCCAAACTACAGCTGAGTAGAGAACAAATGGGAGGAGCTTTGGCTGTGAACAAACAGCCTCTCAAAGGAGATCAGTGTCCCAGAAGCTCTTTTTTTTTTGAGGAAGCACCCAGCACCTTAGTTTGTACAGGCCCGTGCTAAGTGGCATCAGAAAGAGCGTGAAAAAGATAATGAGATAACATGCTTGTGTGGGGAAGGAATTCTCACAACACGGACAGGAAGGCACCGGCTTAGAAAACCAGGTCAGAAACCAGATTCCTGGAGGACCTCAAACCAGAGTTCCTGGCAACTCCCCGCCCATAATCCTGACCCTGAAGACAGGCCCCTCCTCCCGACCTGCACTGGAGGGAGCCCCAGGTCATACTCAGGCTCACTGCCCCATTCCGGCCACAACTGTGTAGGAGCTAAACTCACATCTGGTCAGTCTCCATTCTCCTTTTGAAGTCCTCCCTCGTCCCTGGCCTGGCCTCCTCTCCTTTCTCAAGGCCCCCCCCCCTTCTATGCCAGAACCTCTATTTGCTTATCACATCAGCAAACTTTTAATAACAATGACAGTGCTAGTGAGAATGCACACTGGCTGGCAACTCATTCTGGATGCATCAAATAGGTGGGAGGCAGCAGCCCAGGCTGTGCTCAGGGATAAACTGGTGGTTTTAGATATTTTCATTATAGTAGAGAAAGAAGGGAAGAAAGGGAAAAAGATGTACACTCTTCATGAATTTAGGAAAAAATATACACGGAATCTATGAGGGTCATAAAAGGAAAAGCAACAACCAATGAACTTAAAAAAAAAAGGAGCAAAATTAACATAAAGGAATCCTACAGCTACTTCTTAAACCACTAACTCTACCGTAGAAAATTGTCATATCAAGTGTCTTAAAAATACAAAAAACTGTGTTAGAAAGTATCTGCAACATATATTTGTACTGATTGGTACACACGTGTGTGTACATATGTATACACATATATCTATACAAGTGATCCTCCTGCCTCAGCCTCCCCAGTAGCTGGGACTATAACTCTAAGTGATAGCTTAATTGACAGTAATCCAAAATAATTCTTGTCTATAGATATGCAAGTTATGTCTGTCAGTTGATTCTCCCTTCTCCCACCCTCCTACAAAATGACTTCTACTCCATGTGCACATTCATTTTCGTACTGTTTACCTGCAGTTCCATATGGTTGATCTATAAATGTGTCTGTTTTTCAAATTCTCTTCTGCCTGAGTCCCTCACTGATTCATAAGTGCAATAAAGTAACTAATGTGTTCATTTTTAGATCTGTATAAGAGCTATTCAATTTATTTTTTTCTTAAAATTATCCTTTATTTATTTATTTTTTTGAGACAGAGTCTTAAGCTGTCACCCTCGGTAGAGTGCTGTGATGTTACAGCTCACAGCAACCTCAAACTCTTGGGCTTAAGTGATTCTCTTGCTTCAGCCTCCCAAGTAGCTGGGAGTACAGGGCGCCCACCACAACGCCTGGCTATTTTTTGGTTGTAGTTGTCATTGTTTGGCAAGCCTGGGCTGGATTCAAACCCGCCAGCTCCAGTGTATGTGGCTAGTGCTCTAGCCACTGAGCTACAGGCTCCGAGCCTAAAATTATCCTTTAATAGTTGCAAACATTTATGGAAAAGCTAGTTTTAATGTTAAGTAAATTATTCTAGAATATGGAAAAAAAATGGGAAGCTACCCAAACATTTTTGAAGACAGATTATTCCTGATGCCAAAAACTGATAAGCATATCTCCCCAAAAAGAAAACTATAAGACTAATTTTATTTCTGAATAAAAATAAAAGATTATCAGCTCTTGCAGTTTTGAACAGAGGCAGTTTTACAGTTCTTTACCAGATTTTTTTTTACATATCCACAGTGTATGCCATTAAACAAATAAACAACAACAGAAGATGTCAACTATTACTGTCCTTCTGTGTTTTGGGTAAGTCTATCTGTTGGTACTTCAGAAAGATCTCTTTGGGTTCCATCATTTCAATATAGATTGTTCATCAGGCAGTAAGGACTTTGATAATATTTTTAAATGACCCCAGGTTAAGGAGTATTTAGCCAAATTTGTAAAAACAAGGAAGACTTTAAGGCCAAAGCACATCATTAACACCCTGAATGAATTATTAAAGTCACAGAAATGTCATCTGGTCAATTAAAGAATGTAAATCAGGACAAAAGTTCCCCATCAACACAAGTTTCAATACCGACAAATCTCATTTGTTCTAGAAAACCATCTGGAACTTTCACATTACTGAATTTAGTTACATATTCAAAACCAAAGTTGGTGCCTTACCCAATCCCCTTTGAAACCTTGGTTTTAGCAACTGTAGTTTTGCCAGACAAGCTACTTTTTACAACTAAAACTCTCACAGTTAGTGAGAAATTGCTATTCTAGGGAATACAATTTAGAATATATAAAAAGAATAAGCCATCATAACTGAGTATGAGTTACTTCGGAAGGGTGAGGATGGGTTAGGAATTTCATTAATGTATGCATTTTTTAAAGAAAGGAAAGTACCCAAAGGCAGTGAATAAGGTTCTATACACATTCCATATTGTTTTTAAAAAGCAGCTTTAAGAAGACTGGGAATAAAAGGCTATTCCCTTGACAAAATTTTTAAAAACATCTGTCTAAAATAAACAGCCAGAGGCTGGGTGTGGTGGCTCATGCCTGTAAACCCAGCACTTTGTAAGGCCAAGGCAGAAGAATCACTTGAGGTCAGGAGTTTGAAACCAGCTGCAGCAACAAAGCAAGACCCCTGTCTCTGCAAAAATGAAAAAATTAGCCAGCAGTAATGATGTGCACCTGTACTCCTAACTACTTGAAAGGCTGAGGCAGGAAGATTGCTTGCACCCAGGAGTTTGAGGCTACAGTGAGCTATGACTGCACCACTGCACTCTAGCCTGGGCAACAGGGTAAGACCTTGTCTCTCAAAAAATAAATAAAATAAATAGCTAGCACCATTCTTTTTTTTTTTTTTTATTGTTGGGGATTCATTGAGGGTACAAGAAACCAGGTTACACTGATTGCATTTGTTAGGTAAAGTCCCTCTCACAATCATGTCTTGCTCCCAAAAGGTGTGGCAACACACCAAGACGCTAGCACCATTCTTAACCATGAAACTGTAACAGAGGCAGTCCCTTTAAAATCAGGAGTAAATTATGGGTGGATTCTGTTAGTGCTTATTCAGCAATGTTCTGGAAGCTTTGGACAATATGGTAACACGTAAACCAGAAATAACAGGTCTGGTATTGTGAGAGACAAAGCCAAAATCATTTGTTTCCAGGTGATAGCCTTGTTTACTAACCACTTCCTCATTTCACACCTGCAAAAGGTTTAAATGAAAAACTATTAGATTTAACAAGAGAGCTGAGCAAAGTGGCTGGATACAAAACAAACATCTAAAAATCAATAGCTTTCCTATGTACTGGCTGTAACAATTGCAAGATATAATAGAAACGAGAACCTGCTCACACTGAGCAAGATGTAACACACGGAAGGAAAACCCAGATATAAGGAGACAGTAAGACGTCGTCAGTTCTGTACAAATTACTTCGCAAAACTTACCCCTAAGAAGGTCCAAGGATCACTGCCTCAAAAATTGCTTATTAGCATGCAAATTTCCAGCTTCAACCCAGCTTCTAGAATCAGAGGGAGGGAGGGTAAGTTTTCAAGAAACTTCTCTTCTTAACTTGCTTAAGTAACTCTGACATACATTAAGGGTTAGAAACCACAGCTTTATGTAGCCTTCGTAAACTTCCACTAACCTTCCCACTTCATCAGGAATGAGAGCCGTGAAGGCGACTGCCCTAACATATGTTAAAGGACATCACACACTAAAGCTGAAAGTATGTCCCTGGAGTACATCAGAAACAGAAACACCAGTGATAAAAATAAGGTGGTATTATATAAAGCAAACACATCAACAGAACAGAATCAACAGCCCCAAGACAAATGCCTACAGAATGTTACAGAAGTAAAATAAATCCTTTCTGTGTCAGTTACTGCACCCCCAGACAACTACTGCCTCATTTATCACCCCGTCTGAACGGTCTGATGCTACATGGTTGTCTTAGTCTCTTTTCTGCTGCTCTAAGAGGATTCCACAAACTGGGTAACTTACAAAGAATAGAAGCTTTTAGGCAGGTGTGGTGGCTCATGCCTGTAATCCCAGCAATTTGGGAGGCTAACGTGGAGGATCGCTTGAGGCCAGGAGGAGTCTTAGATCAGCCTGGACAACAAGTGAGCATAAGTCTCTAAAAAAATAAAAAATAAAGGGCATACTGATAGGTTTGCTCACATTAGGCACAACTTCCTTAAAATTCTGAAGGCAAATGACAAGCTGGGAAAATATTTACAAGCAATATGTATTTCCACTCCACAAAATGGGAGTGGGTTGAACGGGGTCCCTCCAAAAGATATGCCCGAGTCTGGATCACTACCACCCGTGACTGTAAGCTTGCTCGGAAGTAGTCTTCACAGACACTGTCAGTTAGGACCTTGAGAAGAATCATCACGATTTAAGGTGGACCCTACATCCCATGATGGGTGTCTTTCCAAGAAGAGGAGAGACACACAGGTGAAAACAGGCAGAGGTCAGAAGGTCAGAGTGATGCTGCCACACCCCGGATGGCCAGGAAGCGCCGGGACCTGGGAGAAGCAAGGAGGACCGTCCCCCTAGAGCAGTGGTTCTCAACCTTCCTAATGCCGTGACCCTTTCATACAGTTCCTCATGTTGTGGTGACCCCCAACCATAAAATTATTTTCATTGCTTGCTACTTCGTAACAATGACGACTTCAACCAAAAAATAGCCGGGTGTTGTGGCAGGCACCTGTAGTTCCAGCTACTGGTGAAGCTGAGGCCAGAGAATTGCTTAAGCCCAAGAGTTGGAGGAATCTGTGAGCTGTGATGCCACGGCACTCTACCCAGGGCGACACAGTGAGACTGTCTCAACAAAAAAAAAAGTGTGGGGGGGAGACATTTGGTGCTCATTCCTTACAAAAGTATGCAGGAAAATCAGGGATAGCAGGGTTCTGTAATGAGTATCTTCCTTTGGTGTGAAAGGAGAATTTTCCTATTAAACACAACTAGGATGAGTAAATAGCATTCCCATGATTATTAACACAGTTTTGGCAGTTTTTAACCAACAAGAGACAGAAATAAGGGGGCTAGTCATTAGAAATACAGAGATGGAATTATGATCTGCAACAGTAAGATCAGGGAATTGATTAAAATATTATTGGAATTACTGAGTGTGCATATAAAAGGTCAGATAAAAGATGAAAATCCAAGCGGCTTTTAATTATGTAGAAAAAACATGAAACAGATTTACAATAGCAACAAAACTCATAAAATATCAAGGACTAACTATAGTAAGAAATGTGTATGAACACGTCGTATGGAACTCTACTAAAAGACAAAAAAAAAAAAAACCCCTCAAATAAATGTACCTGGATGGTAAATTAGAATGCTGTGAAGAAAAGCCACTCTTGCCAGGTTAACTTAGAGATGTCAGAGAATCCAAGGGAACAACTTAAAGAGATTAATTTGGAATTTGATAGTGCTTTCCAACATTCACCTGGGATAACTGTTGAAAGGCATACCTACGGATCTAAGTCCCCTTTAAAAATCTGCTTCACAATCTTGAAGGACGTTATTTTTATTTGGAGATTGACAAAATAAGCCATTCGACTCTCCACTCAGTTTTTTAAATTAGCATTTCATTATGTGGGCGGCTTCAAGACTAAAGGGTGTTTTCTTAAAAAGGTTTTGCTTTTTTTTCCCCTGAGCATTACTATTATTGTTACTCGTACTTTATTCCTTTTTATCCTGGCTAATTTCCTCTAAGGAAATGTGCTCTTTACAAAGCTTCCTTGTTATTTCAAAGAAGTACGCACTGAAACCTTTAATTTACCTATTGAAGTACATGTGGGGCCTAGCAAGGTGGCTCAATCCTAGCACTGCGAGAGGCTGAGGCCGGAGGATCTTGAGGCCAGGAGCTCAAGACCAGAATATTTTTAAAAAAAATTTTAAGTACATTTTTATACTGACATAGAGACAGGTTGATTGTTCTTGTGTGCTGTTTTTTTATGGACAGATAAAAACTGTACATATGTATGGTATACAACATGATGTTTTGATATCGGTCTACATCGTGAAATAGCTAAATCAAGCTAATTAATGTATGCATTACCTCACGTACTTACCATTTTTCTGTGATGAGAACACTTAATTCTACTCTCTTAGGGATTTGCAGTAAACACTGTGTTGCTACTGACTCTAGTCACCAGGCGGTATAACAGATCCCTCTGATCTTACTCCTCCAGGACAGTGGCTCTGAGTCCCAGCTCTGCCTCTTTACAGCTGCCTAAGTTTAGGCAATTTACTTAATCATAGTGCATTCCAAGTTATTTTGAAAAGAAGATTAATATACCTACCCAAATATCTGTTCTGAGCATGCAGTCAGGTAATGATTACCTAGGATGGTGCTTCATGCAACTAGGTTAGTTAGTACGTACGACTTATTGAAGGTTAGTTAGTAAGGACGACTTATTGTCAGTTACGTATTCCCTACGCTTCTATTGCTTTCTCGGCATTTCCTAACACGGGTTTGCTCATGTAACTACCATAGGCTTATTCGATTCAATCTCATCACAATGGTTAGGCCACAGTGCTTCACACCAGTGTCTTCTGCGCCTCCAGCAGGGAGGTGATGTTTCATCACCTGCACATCAGGACAGTCCCTGTCCAGACCTCTCCTCTCACACACCTGCTGATGCGAAAGAAAAGAAGAAAAAGAAGAAACAGAGAGGGAGAAAGGAAAGGAAGAGGCTGTTGGCGGTAATAACGCGCCTGCTATGTTCTATTCCTATTTCGTTATGCCTTAAATTTAATACACTCTTAGCACTTGGCGCTAAATCAGTACAGAGAGGTGAAGTGGCACGTCCAAATCAGACCGAATCGGTGAGGAGCCACAAACAAGCCACAGACCAATTTCTCCACAATTACTGCATTCCCATGATGGCTCTAAACTCAACAGCAATCATGTATCTTTCCATGGGTCAGTGGTGAAGGTATGTGGATGGTCTAAAATAGCTGAAGTCTCCTGCATTTTACGAGTCAAGAAACACAGACTTGAACGGTTCCCATAATAGCAACAGCAGCCTCGTCTTACTCTACAATATTCTTCCCTTTTATCACATGTGGTCTGGACTCCAGAGCTATACTTATGGGCAGTGGGGTGGAATTACAGCTGCCAAGAGAAAAACCATATTTATTTGTTTATTTTACTGATTTTTACATATAAGACAAGTACAATTTTCCTAAATGCCTCACTGAAAAGATTATAATAATTTTAATATTATCCAGTGAACAGTCTGAGTCTTTAAGGAGAAGACTCTGATGGAAAAAAGTATCTAATAAAGCCCTCAATTAAATATAATCAAATGTAAAAACACAGGAAGAAGCCAGTAGGTGCTCAGGAAGAGGCAGGGTTTATTTATCCAAAAAGTGAGCCTTAAAGCCTTAAAACAATGGCACATAGTGGCTTACACATGTGATCCTAGCACCCTGGGAGGTCGAGGTAGGAGGATCGCTTAAGCTCAGGAGTTCAAGATCAGCCTGAGCAAGAGTGAGAACCCCATCTCTACTAAAAATAGAAAAACTAGCCAGGCATGGTAGAGGACCTGTAGTCCCAGCTACGTGGGAGGCTGAGGCATGACAATCACTTGAGCCCAAGAGTTGGAGGTGGCTATGAGCTCCTCTAGCTCTAACATGGCACTCTACCCAGGGCCATGAGTGAGACTGTGTCTCAAAAAAAAAAAAAAAAAAAAAGCAAATAAAAATAAAAGGAATTGGCCCGGGAGGGCATTTAAGTGTAGAAAC
>CAUYQV010010973.1:0-13268 GCA_963574575.1 Galagoides demidoff | reverse complement strand
CCGCCTCCCAAGTAGCTGGGACCACAGGCGCCCGCCACAATGCCTGGCCATTTTTTGGTTGCAGCCATCATTGTTGTTTGGCGGCCTGGGCTGGGGATTCGAACCCGCCACCTTAGGTGTACGTGGCTGGCGCCTTAGCCACTTGAGCCACAGGCGCCGAGCCGCATGCATTGTTTTTAAATAATCATTATCAAAATGATCATAAATCTTCCATGTTCATTCCTCTCCATCTCTTTGACCCTCAAACACATCCAAGGAAACCAACATTTTGGAATTCTGTTCCTAGGGCTGTGCTAGCACAGGGACCCCTCCTCCACCCACAGCCTGGAGGTCACGGGCGGTGTGAAGTGGTCCCCCAACTTCATCCATGCCACTGGTGGAACGCTGGCATCACTCTCTCTCTATGGAACAGAGTTTGTTGATCAACACTGCTCTCCACTGGGGCATCCTCAAAGAGCCACACAACGTGGTAACTGATATCCATCCAGGATGCCAGGAAAGGAGGTAAGACCCTAATGTGCCTTCTCAGTCATCTTTAAACTCCACAAGGTCTCTGCCTGCGGTAAATACATTCTAATACTGTAGGTGAATACTTTCTCATTAATCAACCTAAGACAAACCCTTGGATCCTCAACTGTGGTATTTAAAAATCTATTGCAATTGTCCAAAGCTACTTCTCCCTGAAAAGAACACCAGGAAAAACAATAACAACAACAAAAAGAAACATCCCTCAAAGCCCTGTAAGATATCGAGAGAGCGAAAACTGTACAATGAAGATGAAAAGCCACTGTTTCATGGTGCTTTTAAGATCGAGTGATTTAATTTCACTAACATTGATTTTTACAGAGTGATTTAATTTTGCTAACACTGAGCTTCTGTTTACTAGATATTAACATCTGGGCAGCCAAAGCTGTCACCCACCGCACAGAGACAGAAGAAGAAACATCAGGCCCCCCGAGGTGCTGTCTGTGTGCACAAGCTGATGAGTGGAAGCATGGGGAGCTGAAAGGAAGCCCCTGAGATCAAACACAGCTTCTTACAAGTCTAGGCCCTTTCTCCAAAACAATACATTTATAAAAGAGTTGGCATGCAATTTCAAAAGGTCTCTGAACCCCGCCTCCAGGGTTCGCAAGTCACAGATCCCTCACCAACAATTCCTAAGGCATAAGCATCTGGATGCCATTTTACAGATGCAAAAACTGAGCTCTAGAGAGATTAGGTTACTTTCTGAAAATTCTCCCACTAGCTAATGGCAAGGTAGAAATGAGAGCTCCAGTCTCATGCTGCCACAGATGTTTCTAGAAAGCACGCAGCATGCACAACAGAAGTTAATGTCGACCCCCAAGAAAAGACTTACAACAGCATTCCCATCTGTGCAATGTTGCACAAGCTACATATGTGAAGTAATAACACACACCCAGAAGTAACGATCCATGTCATAAGCAAAGGACAGAGACACAGAAAAAACTACACTACCGCTCACTATGAACTTGGGCCAGGGCTGGGATCCTTAATCCAAAACCTTGCACTCTATCAGCACAATGACACCCCAGGTTCAGATTGGCAGAGAATATGCTGAGAAGTAATCGTGTCCTTCCTTAAAGACTACACAGGCAGGCACAGGCCTCCAGCCCCTGGGATCCACACTCCCTGACCATCAGCCTCCATCCCAAAGCACAAAACACTTTGTGAGCCAAAGCCTCCAGCTATGTGGCACCAGGTATCTCATTTTTACAGGTACTCGAGGCGCACCACCAAAGGCCAACAATCATGAAGGGTTCTTCTTCCAGCTAAGAGATAAGTGACTTCTGCCTTCCACAGGAGGCTAAAGACGGCAAAGGCAAAATCTGAAGACAAAGGAAACTCTGTAACTGGAAACTTTAAAAAACTAACTTTCAGGCAAGGCATGGTGGCTCAAACCTATAATCCTAGCATGATGGGAGGCCGAGACAGGTGGGTTGCTTGAGCTCAGGAGCTAGAGACCAGCCTGAGCAAAAGTAAGAACCCTTCTCTACTAAAAATAGAAAAATTAGCCAGGCATTGGGGTGGGCACCTGTAGTCCCAGCTACTGTAGAGACTGAGGAAGGAGGATCTCTTGAGCTCAAGAGTTTGAGGTTGCTGTGAGCTACGATACCACAGCACTCTACCCAGGGCAACAGAGTAAGACTCTGTCGCAAAAAAAAAAAAAAAAGAAAAAGAGAGAGAGAGAACTAACCATCGTTGTCCCAACTATTACAGAGTGAAAACTGTGGGATGGTGTCCATGCCAAATCCTAGCTTCCACAGCCACCACCTCTCCCCTGTTACCCCACAGCACTTGGTGGGCGGGGGGGCCCTGTCTCACCCTCCATAATGCATCTCCGACCCTGTTAACTTTCTAAGCTGCAAACCTGACAGTGCACATTCTCCTATTTTTAAGTCCTTTAGAGGCTTCAGATAAAGTCCAACCTCATTCAAATTGCTTGTAAGACCCTTTGTGATCTGACCTGGGCCAATATCCCCAGTGCCAGCTCCTGCCATTCCTCCTCCAAGGACCAAACTCAGAAACACTTGAGGTTCCTAAGCTCTATAAGACAACCAGGTACACATACTTCCCAGCAGCTCCTCCTGTCAAAACATCCCTCCTCTCTGTGCTAGGCCTTTAAAACTCACCTAGGTGCAGGCTCAACCTCTTACTGCCACAGGTCCCAGTCTACACGTGTGTCCCCTTAAGTACAGGAGGACATGCACTCGCTTGCCTACTAGTCTGATTCCCCCGCCCAAGGAAACCAGAACATGGTATTTGTTTGGTTTTCTGTCTTTCACAAGGGGCCACCCAGCACAGGCCTGGGGAAAAGTGGGTGCTCCATAAACACTTGGCAAATGACAGACAAGTAGGAAATCAGCTGCTGTTGTTCACATGCTCGCTCGCTCTCTCTCTCCTCTTCTCTCCCCTGCCTCCACCAACTTTAAGGTTCTTTTTTGTTTGCTTGTTTTTTTGAGACAGAGCCTCAAGCTGTCCCCCTGGGTAAAGTGTTGTGGCACCACAGCTCACAGCAACCTCCAACTCCTGGGCTCAAGCAAGTCTCCTGCCTCAGCCTCCCAAGTAGCTGGGACCATAGGCACCCGCCACAACACCCGGCTATTTTTTTGGTTGCAGCCGTCATTGTTGTTTGGAGGGCCCGGGCCGGAGTCGAACCCACACCCTTAGGTGTATGTGGCTGGTGCCTTAGCCATTTGAGCCACAGGCGACGAGCCAACCTTCAAGTTTTAACTCAGTCCATGCCTGTAAAAAGTTGAAATACTTCACTGGTATTTGCTCAAACTGAAAAGTTCCCTAAATCAAAACCACCATGAGATACCACCTCCTATCCACTAGGTTGGCTGCTACTATTAAAACAGTTTTTTAAAATAACCAGAAAATAAATCCTGGCAAGAATGTGGAGAAATCAGAGCCTTCATGCAGCCTATGGGGAAAACAGGATGGCAGTTCCTCAAAAAATTAAAAATAGAACTACCATATGATCCAGCAATTCCACTTCTGGGTATACACCCAAAAGAACTGAAATCAAGGATTATACAGAGATATTAGTACACTCGTGTTCACAGTGGCATTACTCACAGTAGCCAAAGCGTGGAAGCAACCCAAGTGTCCATCAACAGATAAACGGCAAGCATTGCAACACCGTGTGGTAATGGACAACACACTACATAAATATGCTATACACACGTTCTTACTGGAAATATTACTCAGCCTTAGAAATGAAGGAAACTTACACATGTTACAACACAAATAAACCTTGAAGACATGATGCTAAGGAAAATGAGGCAGTCACAAAAGGACAAATACTGTGATTCTACTTAGGAGAGACATCTAGAGTCGTCAAGTCATAGGAAGTGGAAAGGTGGTTGCCAGGAGCTATGGGAAGAATCACTGTTTAATGGACATGGAGTTTCAGATGGGGAAGATGAAAAAGTTCCGAGATGGATAGTGGTGATGGGTGCACAGCCCTGCCAAGGTACTCACCGCCACTGAGCTGTATCCTTAAAAAACTACGTACTTCATGCTATGTGTACCTCACCATAATTAAAACAATTTTTTAAAGTACTCTCAATAGCTACCATCTGACACTACTTTAAGGTAAAGTTCAAAGTGGTTGTAGATAACTGATAGCTGCCCCAAAATCCAAGGAGGCTGCAACTCCAGGGCTGGGGAATCAGGCTACCTGGGGTAGAGGAGAGGGGAGTCCCTGGTGATGAAGTCCTGCTGCCAGCCCTGATCCAGATGTGAACACCAGGGCACAGAAGCTCTTGATACTCCAATCTGTTCTTTAACAGGCATGTAGGGGAAGCACCCTGGGGGCCCAGCCCACAGAGGCTCTCTGGAGGGACCTTGGGCAGACAATGGGCAGACACAAACATGTTCTAAGCCAGTTGTGGAAAAAGGCCTACAGCTGAGCGACTGAGAAAGTATCAGAGGGCAAATGGGGGTCAGAGGAAAGAGTGGCCAGCTGGGTACTGGGGAGCACAGCACTCTACTGGAAGTTGATGAGGAAAACTCAAGGGGGAGCTGGTGCCTGAATCCTCACTGATACCCCACACTAACCAACTGAAATGGAACTTGGGTCCTAATTTCTCATAAGTTACAGCCCCAGCAAGGTCTCACAGGGGTCCAAAGATCACCATGCCCACCATCAACATGTCTATTTGTTTCCCAGAAGTCATGGTAATTTTACTACAGATTCAAACACAGCACTGTTATTCTTAAATGCTGACAGATCCAACTCAAATGGAAATTTCTGAAATGCCAGGAACCAATCTTCAGATTTTCAATGTAATGAAACAAGATCCTCCTGTAAGTACTTCGTGGAATGGCAAAAAAACTGATAAAACAGTAAAAACCTGGAAATATGATTTAGACCCATAAAAATGACTGTTCTCCATTACAGGTGGCCTATGATATTAATAAAATGAATTTGTAATTTTTAAATTATGTTAGCGAATGGGACCCAATCATGTACAGGGTCTCAGGGCAAAATCAAAGCTACCAAAAAACCAATGCACAGACAATCTCAAGTTTGGAAGGTAAGAGGAAGAAAAAAATTATGTATGTATGGGGTCAAAGACCTCACAATGTTTCCCAAACATCCCAAAGTTCAGGGAGACTACATTATTTGTCACAGTCACTAAATATGGGCTTTGCGGACTGCAAGCTCAGACTGCCCAAAGCCAAATCCTGCTCAAGCTCCCTCAGCTCACAGACGGTCTCCCCCTGGCTGCAATTCTTCTATTCTCAAATTCACAGCATCCAACAGCCAAAGTTTGCTCTGTTTAAAAATTAAGGAAAGAAAGGTCTCCTGTCCTCATCTAGTTGTGTCCCTGTCCTCATTTACTTATGTTTATAAAACATTCAGAAAAGTCTATAAAAAGACCTTCATTGAGGGCTCTGCTAAGTAGTAAGTATTATTCAATAAACCACAGACTGGAGGTTGCCAACTGATGTCTAGCTATGACCTGGAAAGAATACTAGCTGAATATTTTTTTTCCCTGTTTCAATTTTTAGGTATCATTTATATTCCTCAGCCCTGACCTCCCTTATGTCCCCCATTAAAAAGTATAAAACAAACAAACAAACAAACAAAAACAAAAAACACCAGACCTACTGCCGTAAGACACAACCAGAGTAGGTGGCATATTACTATAAACAAGGATGACAGTGTAACATTTTTCCAGCTGTGATAAACATATTTAAGATCTATCATAGAGGCTGTTGGAGCTAAAACTGAAAACTATGAAAATTACAAGTTGTTTATAACATAGAATCTGTGCCTTCCATGCTTTTATATTTTAGGCAGCAGTGTCTCACTAGGAGATCATTTCCTTAGCTTTTTTGAATTTTAACTTCTAAAGTTTGATGTGTTGAGGCTGTCAACACATCCAAAGTGATTTAATAACTGGCTGAGGAACGGGCAGGACACCCCCAAGCATGAGCACCAGCACGGTCCAGCTCAGAGGCCCAACTGGTGGAGACCATACTGCCTGGGGCAGCCCCATCAGCCTCTAAGATGACCCCAAAGATCTATATCCGCCAGGTGGTCAGGACACTTTCATTTCATTACATCTTGAATATTATGAACAAGTTGCTCAATTCACAACTGTCCACCTCACAGATCAGAAGTAAAAGGAATGGTGGATTATGTCTAAATTTCCAAATATCCATGCCTTTGTGCCATTTCTTGGCTTCTGAAACCATCGGGCTTCTATATAAAGGTACCCTTTCCCAACTTAAAAAAAAAAAAAAAGGTTAAACAATAAACCTTGCCATCCAACTGTGACTGATGAGATGTGGTTGAGAAACTGGCTTGTCAGATGCACTTACATAAGAGGATACCCACTTGATTGCAATTCGTGACATCCCTTAACATCTTAAAAACTTCAAGAGACAACAATTTCCTCAATAAACAAAATTATTGTGTATTGCACTAAGCTGAGCTAAGATTACCTCATCCTTTAAAATCCAACAGCTGTAAACAAGTCATAACACAACTGGGCAATGCCTACACAAGCACAAGTCCTTTTGTAAAACATGGGGGGCAGGGAGGGGGGGCTTCCCAGCAACTTCTCAGCCTTCCAAGCAGGAACAGTCCCCAAATATGGAACTGAAGGAGATTTAACAGAATTGGAAAACATCAGATTGTGAAAGACTAGATTTGCTAAACAGAGCACTTTATTTTTTGAATCCTAAAATAAGTGGGCAGACCACTTGAGGAACTACTGAGTTGTATCCTTGAAAAGACACTATATCGCTCCTTTCGAGTCACACATCCACACCAGTCCAGTGTCTTCTAAAACCCTTGCAGTATCAACCCAATTGCACCTGTTTTAACAAACACCTACTGTATGCCAGGCACTACGTCGGATCCTAGGGAAACAAAAAACATGTTCCTTGCTCTTAAAGAATCCCTCTAACAACAAAGAGAGAGAAAGAGAGAAATCTATCATCATCCCAGTATCATGTAGTCAGTGTCTCTAAACAGTATAGATTAGATATTACTGGTAGGTGGGGAGGTCACTGATACGAAAGGTTAACCAACTCTGGGGAGAGAAGTGCTACTTGGGAGCACAGCCTACTTTGAGTAAAACACATAGCACAAAAAGTTAAGTATAACAACCTATTTGGAGACCCTAAATAAGACATTAGTATAAACTTAAAAGGCAACCCAGAGAAAGATATTATTAGTTTTGGCGTCCCTAAGGAAAATGTAAAAATGTAGACAAGCTCTTCAATTAAACCTCCAACATTTCTGAATCAACTATAGTATTTAAGGAGAGAGACTCTCTTATAATCATATTTGATAGCTTCCCCATGAAAAATATGGTCTAAGAGCACAGACAAGCTTCTTCAATGTGAAGGTCGGTCTCTTCAGGCCCTAAACAGAGCACACTAGCTCACCTAACAGGAATACCCTAAGCAAACACAACAGAGGCAGCCGCCCCAGTCCCCGGGTACATCTCTAGCTCCATCTAGAAAACAACTCAGACAACCTTAGGAGATGAAAGAGTCTTGGTATGATTCGGGAAATCAAAATCACTCAAAATCATTTCAAACAAGATCACCACTCAACACTTCCTATGACCAAATGACCGCAGCAGGCCTAGGGTTTCTAGGTTCAGGCCTGCTTCACCCATCTGCCCTGGCATTCATTCATCAATCCTACCCTTAGAAGACTGAAACCTAGGACATGAGGGCGGTGAACTCCTTCCTAATCACCCTCCACCCTATGCACAGAATCACTGAGCTCAAAAGAAAGAGTTCAAGGGATCCATCAAAATTCCAAAGTGACTTCACATAACCCAACAGAAATCAAAGCATGCCCCTGCCCAATCCATCCTCAATAATGGCAATCTCACTGTGGCCACACAAACAGACTGCAAATTTAAGCATTGGCCCAACATAGATCTCAAGCAATTTTGTTTTTGATAAACAAAATTTTCAAATTAAACCCACTAACTGAGCCAGAATGACATTTACAAATACATGGAGAGTGAGAATCTACGGAAGTCAAAGAAATGTCAGAACACGTCCCAGAATATACCTGAGGGTTAGACAGAGCAGGAGCCCAGAGTGGTGGGGTCTGCTGCAGGAGCCCAGGCAGTAGGGACTGCTGCTGCCACCCCTACAGCCGGAAAGCACAGGACACTATCCAAGCTGCCGTCCACAGCTCACATACCCAGCACATTATAGCCTTACCTCAGTTTGGAGGTTAATCCATCATCTACCCCTTGGAAGGAATCCAAACAGGCAAGTATCTTCCTCTCTATAAAAGCACCCCTTATCAAACCCACTGCCCAAGATTGCAACCAATGAAAACCTTCCGATAACTATTGGAACAGCTCACGGTGGATGCAATGACATGAGCAGAGAAGCAAGAACAACCAGGAACGTGTTACAGAGATACATAAAACAAGAGGCAGACAAAAAGGAGATACAGCACCTGTCCTCAGGAGCTCTCCATCTATCAGCAAAGCAGACCTATAAAAAGACATAAGCAAGGAGCTACAGAGGCTCAAAGGAGGTGCAGTCATGTGTCGCTTAATGGGATATATTCCAAGAAATGCACTGTTAGGTGACTTTGTCTTTGTGTAAACTGCATTGACTACACACTTGCCTATACCTTATCACTTAGGCTATAAACATGTACAGCATGTTACTATATGTTGCTGTACTGAACATTTAGGCAACTGCAACAAAATGGTAAGCATTTGTGTATCTCTAAACAGACAGCAAGACAAATGCAGTGTAAAAGATTTTAAAAATTGCACAACCAAACAGGCCACTTACCATAAATGGAGCCTGTAGCTCTGGGTGAGTCAGTGAATGAACAGTGACTGAATGTGAGGGCCCAGGACACTGCCGGACACCACCGCAGACTTTATAAACACTGTAAACTTCAGCTACACTAAATTTAAAAAAGCTTTTTCTTTCTTCAATAATAAGTTAACCTTAGCCTATTATAACATTTATGTTTAATTTTTTCATTCTTTTGACTCTGTTATAATAATGCTTAGTTTGAAACGCAAATATAATGTACAGCTATACAAAATTATTTGCTTTCTTTACATATACCCTTACTTTATAATTTTTTTGTTAAAAACTAAGACAGAAACACACACATTAGCCTACCTAGGCCTACAGAGGGTCAGGATCATCTATCTCACTGTCTTCCACCTCCATATGTTATACCCCTGGAAGGTCTTCAAGGGCAGTAACAAGCATGGTGCTGTCATCTCCAACATAACAATGTCTTCTGCAGTACCTCCTGAAGGACCTACCTGAAGCTTTTTTATATCAGTAGGAGAATACTCTAAAATAACGATAAGAAGTATAGTATACTATAGTATAAACCGGTAACAGCCATTTATTATCCTTACCAAGTATTACATACTGTACATAATTTTAAGTCCTCCACAATTGACTGGCAGTTCCATAAGTGTGTTCACACCAGCGTCACCACAAACACATAATATGCTGTACCACTACAGCAACGACATCCATAGATGACAGGAAATGCTCAGCTCCATTATATCATAGAAGACCACTGTTATACATGGCCCATCATTGACCAAAACACTGCTATGCAGCATGTGATTGTAAGAAAGTCTGGATTAGGTTGGAGCAAAAAAAAAAATGAGAGAAGCTCTAGCAAATCTAATCAAGATTAAAAGAGAGAAGCAACTAAAAAAAGTCCGAGACAACAGACACAGAGGAACTAACACTATAAAGAAAAACGCTACATAAAACTGAGCTATAATTTTTAATTGATTGAAAATTATTAAATTACAAAAATTGATTTAAAAAAAAAACCCAGAAACCTGAAATAGACCAATACCCACAGAAGGATTTTTTTTTAATTACCAGGGAACTGTCTATTTTTTAAGTGTCAGCCCTCAAGCATTTAACAAGTGAATTCTTTCAAACCTTCAAAGGACAGTTTATTGCCACACTATAAAGACTATTACAGAGAAGGCAAAAAAGACATTAATTGATTTTACAAAGCCAACATAAACCTGATAGCAAAATCTAGAAATAATTACATATAAAGTGAACTAAAAAGTTATCTCACTTAAAGTTACAGATGAAAAAATCTAAATATTATATAATGTTAGCAAATGGAATTAGGAATTTAAATAGCCACTCACAACCAAAATTAGTTTAACTGAGGAATTTGAGGAGGGATTGCTACTAGGTAATCTATTCCTGTATCACATTAATAGGTACACCACCATTTAAATCTAAATGGATGCAAAATGACATATGATGCCATTCAACACCCAGCCCTAATAAATCATCCATGAAAACTAGGCAGATGATTCTTCAACATGATGAAAAGCTCTCTTAAGCCAAAATATATCATACACACTGAGAAAATATTGGAGGCATTACCATTAATATAGACAAAAAAGGACAAATATCCCCATAATCAGCATTTCACAATTCTGAATGTGCCAGGCAATGCGACAAGACCATGTGGCCAACCCTGCTGGGCTGACCCAACCACCACATCAGGCCTACTAGCCATACTCACGTCCACCTTCCACCCAGTGGGCTGCATGACTCAGTTCTGTCCAATAAGAGGGAGGAACCAATGGCTAAGCAGGGCTTGCTGACTTGTAATTTTGCCTCTTGTTTTTATCCCTCTCACTTCTTCCTGCCTGAAACACAGATATGATGGCTGAAGGTACGGGGGCCAGCCTGTGACCATGGGGACAGAAGCCACAGGCTAAGGATGGGAGAAGTCCATCCTTCCTGCCCTCTCTGAGCATCCTGCAGTGGCCAAACACCATCTCCCTCTAGATTCCTTGAGAAAAATCAGAGAGAAAAATCAGCCCCTGAGTATGTGACCCTTCACTCAGCAGGTTTCCCGTCACTTTCAGCCATTTATAATCCTAAATGACACACACCTGAAACCCAGTGACGAGTTGTTATATACTGGAAAAATGGAGACAAAATTATCCTTACCTGTTATCAAGTGATTCTCTGAGTAGAAAAGCCAGAGGGAAAAAAAAAACCCAACTGAAAAACTATTATAACCACAAGATCAGTCAACAAATTGGGTTGATACAAGATAAATATACAAAATACCATGTTTCCTCACACACAAAAGCAGCAAGCACTTAAAAGATATATCGAGGCATAAAGATTCATTCCACATTAGGAAGAAAGTTTTGATTACCTAGGAAAAAACCAAAAAGAAAAGAATAAGACCTCCATGACCTTCCATGATTTCTTAATAGATAGATAAAAGCTGAATAAATGGAGAAACATGAAATGTGTCCTTGAATGAGTAGTTCAAATATTTGGAAATGTTATTTTCTCCCAAACTGAATTATTAATAATCAAAATTCAATGGGTTCTTTTTCTTTTGAAGGATGATGGGGGAAGATATACAAAAACAGAATAAAACATACACACACACAAAAAATCTGAAATAGTATTTCCTTAAAAATTTTTTACCTGGATGGAGATTCTTCCTAGAAGATGTTAACATGTATACTAAGAGCAGGGGGAAACATGCTTTAAGATAGAGCCTCTAACATAAAAAAAAATAGCACAATGCAGGGAAGTGGAAGTAACAACCAAAGAGGGTACCTCACTTTATTTAAATATAAAAAATTCTACAAATCTTATCAAATAAGAAAAAGATTAAACAAGAAATCAAGATGACTTAATTAAACGATTTTGATAAAATAATGAATAAAATCTTTCTATGAAAGAGAATTAAAGCTCATAATGAAGAGAGTGCTACTCTATATTAAATAGAAACACTAAAAATTTTAAACGTATGAAAAATAAAACAGTAGCAGATTAGGGGAAATATGTACAATACAGAGAATACAGGGTAAACATCTTTATAATAGAAAGAATACACACTAATCTATAAGAATACATCAATAACAAAAAAATGGGGAAAAATGAAGACAGCACCAATAATAAAAAAGGAAATTAAAATAGTGAAATATAGTTGTTTTTTTTTTTAATTTCAAAACTGCAGAGCTCAATTTCGTGTTCAATACTGCAGAAGAGTATGGATAATAGGCACTGCATCTAAAAACCTAAACTGGGAGTTTTCAGAAAATGACTTTTGCAATATTTACCCAGGATCACAAGCATGCACACTTACAAAATTCTTAGTATTCCATACGTCTCACTTTTAGAAATCTAACCCAAAGAATTAATCAGAGTAGCACATCAATGATAGTACACAAAGATTTTATCACATTATTTCAAATGGCAAAATTATTTAAGATATTCTATTTAACAGCTACAGAATTTTAATTTCATTAAGGACCATATGCCAGATGATAAAGATATAACAGGCAAAAATTCACAATGTGAATGGGAAAATGAGGATAAAAAAATCATATGTGTATACTGTATAGAATACTAATTTTATTTTTTAGAATATATAAGTATACATACAAGTCTAGGAGGGAAAAAGACCTCAGGAAAATACAACAAATATGGTTACCTTGAGATTGATTACGGGTAATTTTATGTTCCTTTTTTTTTTCCTAATTGTATTTTCCAATTTTCTCCTAATAATCATTTTTACTATTATAATGTAGAAAAGGCAATGAATATAAAACAATTGTAGCGTAAGGTAACCGGCAAATTTGTCCCTAATAAAAAGTTCACGGTACATCATAGCAGCACATTCTCTTTAAACAGGTCAAATATGTGAACTCAATGCAGTGTCATGAGCACACAACTGTTGCATCAATGACCAGAGCTATTTGAGCCCACTCTGTAGAACTTGTATACAGGAGGCAATGGGCTCTTCTGGGAAGGAAGTAACCGGAAGGAAGAAGCCTTTGATTTTAGGGGACCTTGCTCCCTTTATATTCGTACGTAACAAGTGCCAAGTATCCAACAGTGAACAGACCTTCCTTTCATGGAGCTTACGGTTTCTCCTTCCAAAATATGAAATTAAAGCAATCATGACCATTGTGGTGTTTTGCCTTTTGGCATTTGATAACAAGTCCTGTTTTGATAAAATAAATAGATCCCCTTTATGGTAATTATTTTTTTTAATGTTTAAAACCCACTTTCCCCCAAAGCTGAGACTTTATCATTATTATTATTGTTTGTTTTTTTTGTTTTTTTTTTTTTTGAGACGGAGCCTCAAGCTATCCCCCTGGGTAGAGTGCCATGGCATCACTGCTCATAGCAACCTCCAACTCCTGGGCTCAAGCGAGTCTCCTGCCTCAGCCTCCCAAGTAGCTGGGACC
>CAUYQV010010968.1:0-16658 GCA_963574575.1 Galagoides demidoff | reverse complement strand
ATGGCTGCAACCAAAAAATGGCCGGGCATTGTGGCGGGCGCCTGTGGTCCCAGCTGCTTGGGAGGCGGAGGCAGGAGACTCGCTTGAGCCCAGGAGTTGGAGGTTGCTATGAGCTGTGATGCCATGGCACTCTACCCAGGGGGACAGCTTGAGGTTCCGTCTCAAAAAAAAAAAAAGAAAAAAGAAACACTAATAGAAACACTGCAGAGATATTGCAATATTAAGTGTAGGATTTTCCATATTGCAATATTGAAAAGCATAAGAGATCAAAAGTTAGTAAAACATATCTAGAAGATTAACATTGCTTACATTTTGGTTCATTACCTTCTTCTTGTATATTTCCTTCGTATAATGTGATTCGCTTTTATATCTTCTTTATTTAGATAATACCAGTAAGTGTTTTTCTCGATTATTAGCACTCTTGAAAACATCATTTTTAATGGCTGCATACTGATAGAGATAAAAAATAATTTTTTTTTTTTTGGTGCTAGAATCCATATATGACCATCTTTATAGAATTTGCTTGCAATTTTTAATATTGAATAATATAGTCTATTAGAAAGGAAAATTACTGGCTTTCGCATTTTGGGAGCTTTTGCTCCATCTTGCTAAACTGTTTTTCAGAAATTCTGAACATGGGGAGAGAGACACTGGCATGAAACATTCCATGTCAGGGCATGCTGGCCAGTGTTGGGACTACTCATTTAAAAACATCTTTTTCCAATGTGTAGGAATTTTTTTGTGGTTTCAAATTTGCACTTAAAATTACTTGTATGATTTTTTTTTCTTTGCGTTTACACTGGGACCTGGGTCAATGTCTGAATTTTCTTTTTTTAATTTATTGTTGGGGATTCATTAAGGGTACAAGAAACCAGGTTTCACTGATTGCATTTGCTAGGTAATGTCCCTCTTACTTCTATGATTTTTATTACTTATTGGACATTTTTATTTCTAGCTTTGTGAACTACCTGCTCCCATTTATTGCTTATCTATCTACTGATACGTGTGAACTCTGATTAAGACGTGCACTTGTCCTTCAGTATCCACAAGGTCTCAGTTCCAGGATCTCCCATGATACCAAAATCCATGGATACTCAAATCCCTCCTATATAATGGTATAGTGTTTACATATAACCTACATGCATCTTTCTATATATTTAAAATCATCTTTAGATTACTTATAATATCTATTATAATATAAATGACATGAAATAGTTGTTATACTGTATTGTTTTGTTTAGGGAATAATGACAAGGTAAAAAAGGTCCGTACATGTTCAGTACAGAGGCAACCTTCCACTGTTTCCCCTAATACATTTAATCTGTGGTTGGCTGAAGACAGGAATGTGGAACTTACGGATGTGGAGGGTCTACTGTGACGATCATTATTAACATTGATTGTCTGTTAGGCCTTTTGGCAACCATTTTTTTTTAATTTTTAATTTTTTAGTTATTAAATCATAGCTGTGTACATGAATGGAATCATGGGGTACAATGTGCTGGTTTTACATACAATTTGAAGTGCTTTCATCAGTCTGGTCAACATAGCCTTCACGGCATTTTCTTAGTTATTGTCTTAAGACATTTATATTCTACACCTAGTAAATTTCACATGTACCCTTGTAAGATGCACTGTAGGTGTGGTCCCACCAACTACTTTCCCTCCACCCATCCTCCTCCCTCCTATCCCCTCCCTCTCCCCTTCTTCTTGGGCTATAATTGGGTTACAGCTTTCATAAGAAAGCTATAAATTGGTTTCACAGTAAGACTGAGTACAGTGGATAAAGAGGATTCTCTTCCAAGGCCTCTCCCCCCAACTCCTGTCTGGCTGCTAGGAATTAAGCCCACGTGCTAGATTGACTAAGGGTTCCTGCTTTATGTGAAGTGAAGCCTCTAGTATTTGTCTTAGGGATTACTTCTGTCATTTCTTGGATTGTTATTTACTTCTTTGCTCTACTGTCTTGCATCAGTTTTCTGTGTCTCATTTTATAATCTTTATCTCCTTATCTTTTTCTTGAGTTCTGGAAGAATCCTTCAGGTTGGTGTCCCAATTCTCTATTTAGTGGCTAGATATAACCTCCCCGCTGCCCTGTCACCCCTGAGAACTTAATTGGGCAATGATGTCACTCACCCCCAAAAACATTTCACTGTCCCCAAACTGCTCCCTTTTCATGAGAGGCTGTTCTTTTGCCATTATCTCCTTGAGCCTCAAGGAAAATCAGAAATTTAAAAATTTTATCTTTGTCTTAAGTAGAGGGCCAATTGCCCCAAATCTACAGCCTGGTTGTTATGTGATCTGTGATTTTTCTCTCACTGGTCAGCCTTCTCTAGAAAGGTCTATCTAGTATGGGCAGCTGGGTGACCCTCTCAGGACCTGGGGAGGTCCCGTTTAACTATTTTGTTCACAGCAAAAAGATAAAGGCAACATTTAGGTTTACTATAATAGTTCTTTGCATCTGAGAAATACATGTAGTTCAAAGAGGAAGCTGCAGGTTAAAGGAAAGCGCCATCAACAGGAAATTCTCCATTACCGGTTTTATCTGTGGTATTTTACTGAGTGAAAGGTATGAAGTAGAAAACCAAATTGCTTTTTTTCCCCCCCAAATACTTACGACTGTCCTGTTTCCTTTTATTAAGTAATTTCCCCCCTCCACCTTCACTGACTTTTTGTTTTTCCCTTATCATATATTATGTTTTTATAAGGACTTTATGTTCCATGATGCTGTCTGGGAATCAGTATAATTCTGTCTGGGAATCACATTCATTTAATCACTTTTTTAAAAAACATCACAGTGTCATTTCTGGGTGAGCCTTCTGAGACCTGGTTAAGTCTTCCAGAGAACCTCAGGATACTTTTCTTGAGCTAACTAAATAAAAAAAAGTACCTACCCATTGATGCTTTCTTTTTTCTAGAAAGCCAATCCAGCGATAAGTGTTGCTGGGAGGAGCTGGTCGTGTTTTTATTTAGCCAAGTTTCTCAGCAGAGGAGCAGAGCTGCTGGCCTCAGTGCCCTGTACAAATCTGGTTCAGGTTAGCTCCAGGACATGCGTCCTTGGCTGCTTCTCTTGTGAATGAGGTCTTCCTTTATCATATTTTATCATATATATATATATATATATTTTTTTTTTTTTTTTCAGTGAATTGTATTAAAGCTGTTCTACGTGGTGCAGGAAACCCTGTACTTTGGTTACTTTGAATCTGGGCTATCCTACTGAACTTATAAGTTCTACTAGTTTTTCAAATGCTTCTCCTACATTTTCTAGGGATACAACAGAGCCACCTTTAAATAATGAAAACAGAGTCTCCTTTCTGTATTTCTCATTTTTAAGTGATGCCGTTGGAAAATGAGAGTGATGAGGGTGGTGAGTAGGCATTCTTTTCTGCCCCCCGGCTTCCGTGGGAATGCTTCTGAAGTGTTTTGCCATTATGCATCACGCTTATAGTTCTAATTTACTAAGAGCATAAAAAAAAATCCCTGAGTAGATGTTGGATTTTATTGAATGACTTTTAAGTGTGTATTGAGATGATGATTTAGCTTTCATAAAAATATATTGCCTTAGTAATACAATATATTAATAGATATCTTTATGGTATATTGTCCTTGAATACCTGGGATAAATGCTACCTGGTCTTGTTGAATTATCCTTTTATTAGCAATTTGATAACCTACTACATTATATGGGTATTCTGTACCCCAGATTATACTGTTAAACACTAGCTGTAATGCCACAATATCCTTATCCAATTTTCTTTGTGCTAGGAAATAGCTATGGTTAAGTGAATTATTGCTCCCAATTCCTCAGTCTACCATTATAGCATCCTACACCCACATCGCAGCCACAGCCTCACAAAGGCAGAATGTATTTCCCTGCCCCTTGGCTTTGGGGTTTAGTCAGGAGACTTGTTTTGACCGATGGGGTAACAGCAGATGGGACATAAGCAGAAACTTAAAACTTGCTTGCTTGGTGGTACTTGCAATCTCATGCCTGTGCTATCCCTAGGAGAAGAATACATAGGGTAGCCACTGCCTGTCCTACCCTCCTAGCCCCCAGAATAGGAGAAGAAGAACATATGTCTCTGCTGACCCATAAGATCTGTGATCAAGGAATAAACTGTTTATTCTTGCATGCCATTGATAGTCAGTGATTTTTATGTACCTGACAAATATAATGTCTTACCTGGAAACAAACAAAAAACTGTACGTATACTGTTTGTAAGACCTAAATATGTTAATTAAAATTAGAAAACATATAAACAGTTTGTGGCACTTTGCTGGTGCTCAGCAATCATTATTCCCTCCTCTGCCTGGCCTGGTGGGCTCAACAGAAGAGAGAATAGTGCCAAATTATTTCTTCTAAACATGGTCACAACATCGTCCCTGGCCTGTATGCTCTTCTAGAAACTAACCACTCCCTAAATGAGAGGCGAAGTCTGTGTCCCTCCTCTAACAACAGGAGGGGCACTTGTGATTGCTTTGCACAGTGGCAGAAGTGATACTGTGTTGACTTCCAAGGCCAGGTCATAAAAGTACCATGCATTTCCATCTCAGGACTCACCTGTAGGACTCAGCTGCCGTACAGAGAGACCCCCACAGAGCAACCCCATGTATGTCACGGTCAGTATCCCAACACCCAGCATCAACTGCCAGGTGTGTGAGTGAACAACCCTCTAGACCAGCAGTTCTCAACCTGTGGGTTGTGACCCCTTTGTAACAATGAAACTACATCGTGGCATTAGGAAGGTTGAGAACCACTGCTCTAGATGATTCCTGCCTCCATCTGTCCAATCACTTCCAGTGTGACTGTCTTCTTAGCTGAGTCCTCAGATATCACTTACCAGTAACAACCCACTCCAATTATGCTGTCCAAGTTCCTGACCCACTGAATCTATAAGTCTAACAGAATGGTCAATTTATGCCACTATATGTGGGGTGGTTTGTTATGCATTAATAACAACTAGAGCAGAAATGGAGATTCAAAAAGGATATGTGATTTTCCTATGATCATACTACGAGATGATGGCAGGGCGGGATGTGAACCCAGGCCTGCCTGTACTTTTCCTACTGTACTGTTGATGGACAGTAAAGTTTAGAGAGGTGATGGCTAAGCCAGGCAAGGCCAAAAAGGGTACAAGGAGGCAGCCCCACCTCTGTCCAAACCAGGTCACTCCGGGTTATGATGGGGAAATTCCTCCCTCTGTAGCTGACCCAAAAAATGAGACCATGCGCCCCAGCAAGACTGGCCTTCAATAAAATGTTATTGCTGCTTAAAATGCAAGCAGCCTCACAGACTGTGAAGCAACGACTTAATAGCATTCCGAACTGTAAAGACTTCATTATTTCCATGGAGAATGCCTTGGCACATTTATCAGCATTTTACTAAGAATTATCATACATATTTAAAACAAAACTACATGTTGTTTTGAGAAAAACATTAAGTAATGCTCAGAGGTGCTGTCCTGTAGCTCAGACTGATTACCAGTTCTCTTCTCTTTTGCCCGTTTTGGTTCTGGGGCATTTGCTGAAAGCAGCTCTGCATCTTGCGGGCAAAAGCGGCATCTGGCCCTTACCTGCGTCAGGCACCCTTTTGTCCACTGCCCACTTGCGTTGCTTGTGCTGGCTGAAAGGGCACCCCGGGAAACAAGGCCTTGGAAGGCAAAAATCTGAGAGACAGCAGCAACTGTTACTATTAGGAATCAAGTATCAAGGAGGGAAAGCTGGAGTCATATAGCAGGTTAAAAAAAATGAATCTTAGGGAAATGGTTATATGTGCTTTAAAAAGAGATTATTGTGACTAAACTTCTGCCTCCAGGCTGTATGTGGAAGAACATGACCAGACTGAAGCTTGGAGGACATTTGGCACCCTTATTTTCTTCATCAGATTTCAAGCTTATTTAACAACTTTTGCTGCCTTTTGTTTCTTCAGCTTTTATCTGTTACCGGCCCACCTATTTTCCGCTCTACTCTGCACCCTGCTGGCCAGAAGCACCCCTCAGTTGCAAAGCCTACTGCATGCCTGGGTGGAAGCCTGGAACCCGGAGAACAGACCCAGGTATTCCCATTACCCAGCCAAGGCCTCTGGCACCGCCATGAGCTGGCTGGACCCACGGTGGCCATCACTGCAGTGCGATCTCACTCCCTCAGTGCCCTTGGACTGTGCTGTTCTTCTGTCTGCCCTCAACTTCCCTTACTTCTTTCTGTGTGGAGATTCTTTGAATCAGCAAACTTCGGGCACACTCTAGAGCCCCCTCTGGTCTCCAGAATCTTTCAATGCCTGAGCTTGTCAGTTTGAGGTTTCTCCTTCTTTCATTTCTAAACGTCCTGCTTTGTGTGCAATTTCTTTAAAACTTGGCAGAGTAAACAAAAAACCAGCACTATTTCACAGGGTTTAAACTTCCCCTGGTCCTGGATAGAAAGGATGTTTTTGTTTCCTCTCTCTCCTGCCCCGTTCTCTGCAGTCACCTCCCTGAGTCCCAGGCACGTGGTGCTGGTCAGCTGCAGCACCTCTGTGTGTCTGAGCACTGACAGAGCTTCTGGTGGAGGCAGAGTTGGGGTCCTACCTGCTTTCAGGGTATGGGAACCCCTTTCTTTGACATGCCTCTGTCTCCCACCATTTAACTCCGGGCTGTGTCTCTCTGCCTGCTGAATGGAATCAGCGTCCTTTCAGAGTAGGTGGGTTTGAAAAGGACTCACCAGAACTTCCCAGTGTGAGGGCCCCATGCCTCCTCAGAAACTCTTTACTTTCCTTGGGGGTCCCCTAAAGCAGGGGAGGAAAGGCATGTGGGCGGGGGTGGGGACAGGGTATATAGCTGGCTGAAGGATTCACAGGGAAGCAGTGCCACAGGACCCACTATATGTTGGGTCTGCAAAACAGCTTAATTAACAAGTAACTGGGGGGGAAAGTCACCAAGTGGGTAGCCAGTGCTGGGCAGATACATGGGGAAGCTTCAAGAGCCTGAGAGAGGCTCTGAACAGGCTGCAGCCTGTTTTCTGAAGGATGGGACCTCTTGAGTCACTCACAATGCAGAATGCAAACGGTCACCTAGGAAAGGTGAAGCCTTGTTAATCAAATGAATTCTTTGAAAAGAGACTTAAAAAAAAATCTTCTGAACAACTGAAGTCGATGATACCTTGATTCTGCATTAATACCTTTGCCCGTTTCTTGATACATTTTCAATTTACTTTCATGGTAATTTACACTCAAGGAAACAGTCCAAGGTCTGCTCGGGGATTCAATAAAATAGGTCATGGAGTTAAATGCTGTGGTGAAACACAGGGCTTAATTTTATGGATAAAATTTAAAGTGCTTAGCTGCCTTTTTTGCGTTATTGTGTTAAGACTAATGATTACTCAGTGAATGGGAGGACTCACTATGGAAATCAGGAAACCATTTACCTGATTCGAGCAGCACATCTGGTGTGCTGGTGAACTCTGCCTACAGGTTAACAGACTCGGTACGAGGAACGAGTCCTGAGAGGCCCACCAGGCAACCTCCCCACCTGGGCTGCTCCTGGAGTTGCTTTAGGAACAGGAAGCCTGAAATAGGGATTGTTCCTAAGATTGACATTGGGGGGAATGAGCAGGAGGAAGACAATGTTTTAACATCAGTTCTGATATTTTTCAAAGTGAGGTCTGCATGTACGTCAGTGTTAAAAATGCAAACTGAATTTGCTATGTGGTATATTGATATCCCCTGAAAAACAATAACCTGAATTATAACAGAAGGAATACCTAAAAAAAAAACACCATTAATAACAATTTTACAATATATACAGACGTGTGTCTTTTTATATCTTCAATAACAATTAGAAGTTTTCTGTGCAGAAATACTATATATTTCTGAAGCATTATTTCTAGGTATTTCATATTTTGTGTTGTCATGTTCACGTTAATTCTCTAATTGTTAATGGTATACAATGGATATTTGTATATTGAACAGTTTTTTTTTTTTTTGGAAAAGAAAAAATTCCATTGGTTAAAGAAATTTCAACATTCATAAAAAGAAAAAAACATGCACATTCCAGGTTGCACCCAGACCTGAGCAGTGGCAGTGAGGCTTCTGAACTTTAATTTTTCATAAGCATCTCAAGTGAATCTTGTGTGCTAGTGGAGAACCACAGATTGGCACTGACTGTAGAGATACTACTTCCTTTCTATAATCCAATAGATAACAATAACCCAAGGTTATTTTACTAACCCAGAATTGGGCACCGAGGTAAACAAAGGACATTTTCCTACAACGATCAAATTACCAATTTCATGAGTATGGAATAAAAGGATGTGGGTTTCCTAAGCTGTAAATGAATTTCATTTTTGAGGTTTGGTTGATCTCCATGTCTAACGTATTCCTTGGTCAGTACTGATTTAAGTAAATTTAAGATGATCTTTTTCCACTTGTATTAAAAGACATAATTTAAACTAATCTGAAGCTAACTATTCTCACCCAGTACCTAAAAGTTAGTCCCTGTGAGGAAACTTATTTTTTAAGTTTTAGTTTTCTTTTCAAGTATTGTTTGTATTCATGTTTCTCTAACTTTTTATAACAGGTACCTATTACCTCCCCCAAAGGGTTTAGTGACCAAATATGCTTGGGAAACACTGGGGTAGACAAAGTGAAACATATTTTTAGTGCAGATTGCAGATCCTCTGAGTAGCCCTAATGCATGGATGAGAGCAGGAACTTTTTGAGAAGAGGACAGGAATCCTAACGTTTATCTAACCTATTTAGATTTTTTTTTTTTTTGAGACAGAGTCTCACTTTGTCACTCTGGGTAGACTGCCCTGGCATCATAGCTCACAGCAACCACAAACTTTTGGACTGAAGTGATCCTCCTGCCTCAGCCTCCCAAATAGCTAGAGTTATAGGCACTCACCACAACACCTGGCTATTTTTTTTTTAGAGACAGAGTTTAGTTCTTGCTCAGGTTGGTCTTGAACTCATGAGCTCAAGCAGTCTACCTGCCTCAGCCTCCCAGAGTGGTAGGATTTCAGGCTTGAGCTGCCGCACCTGGCCCTACGCACATTTAGATTTTGTGGGTCATTCTGCTGGATGAGTGCTCAGAGGAATACACTTTGTGAGCTACTCAGTTACCACCACCAGCAAATTATATCAGGGATCAGCTGTTTCCATTTGGATGCACTGCCTAGGAGACCCGGGCTAGGAAAGTATTTTCCAGTGTCAGATGTATATGAGATCCTTTGAGGTAGCATGTCTCAATCCCTGGATTAACTCAGATTTAGGCACTGACTTAAATTACGGGAATCATGATTTACTCGATCATCACCAACACTGTCACTATCATCAAATCACATTACCATCATTGACCAACACCATGATATCCACCATCACTGTCTTACCATGACCAACAAGATCACTGCCATGAAGGTCACCATGATTGACAACATGCTACCACTACCACACCCATCACCAATGACCACCATCACCACCACGCTCTGATTAACCAACACTGCTGCTGTCACTACCATGGTAATCCACACCGCTGCTGGTGCAAACACTGTCACCACTGCAGCCACCATCACCGTTTCCACTAATACCATCACCCTTCCCATGACCAAATGATGAGAGGAGATAGAAATCACAGTGTCATTATTCTAGCTTGTATTCAGAAGTCAGGAGGCTACATATAATTGCACTATTTTCCCCTAGTTACTGTGGCATCCCAGGAACCATCCAGTGGAACCAGATATTCTGTTGCAGCAGAATCCTGGGATCGAAAGTCTAGAGTCTAAACAAGAGCTCTGATTCAAGGCAGAAGTACCTCAATTTCCTCCCTGATAAGAGTCAAAGCTGTCACATAGGGCTGTTAACTAACCTCACTGGGAGACTCAGCCCCACTCTGCCTTCAGAAATGTGGACAGTGGACTTCAGCAAGTTGTTAGGGAGCAGCCCTTGGTGCCAGCCATGCGGAACCACAAAGGGGTTTTAAAACCAGCACAAAAATGAAGCTTATTGCTGCTTTGGGCAGTCAGATCAGGGGTGGGAGGTGTCCTCACAGACAATCTTTAACTTGCTCAACTAAACGCTCTGCCTTATGATATTAAGCTATTTTGAAGTTGCATCTTCAATGTATGTATTGCTACCATATATAGCACATACAGAATTGTATAATATTAATAATGGGTGGCATCTATGAGTGCTAACAAAGCCGCAGAAACCGCACTAAAGGCTTTACATATGTTATCTCTTTAATCCTTACAACTCGTGTATGACATAAGTGTGATTTTCATGCCCATTTTCTTAATGCACAAATTGTGGCATAGAGAAACTAAATAACTAGCCCAAGTTTATAAAGCTAATTAATTGTAGGACTGAGATCTAAATGCAGGTAATCTGATTTCAGGGCACATGATCTTAACCAAAGATCTACCCTGTTAACACGCTACCTGAACAATGCCTACCCACAGATGCAGTGCACAAATATCAGCTGTATCCACATCATCCTGCCTGGGGTGATTTAGGAATGTTCAAGGGTATTGTTTATTATATGTGATTTGTCTTATGCTGACTTTTAAGCCTAGACCCAGAGGAGATGCAAGTCCACTGAAATCTAACAGTAAAAGAGGGATGTGAAAGACCACCAAATGCAAAGCAATGTGATGTGAAGTACGGAGCAGCACCCGGCCTGGCAAAGGCCAAGTTCTCATTAATTCATGCCCATGAGTACTCAATGAGGGGCTGTGGTGTGCAGGGCACTGGGCAGGCAATGTTCGTTCTCCTGGTTCTTCCACAGCTCATTAGGTGTGTTGTAATCCTGAGTGTGTCTCAAGAAAAAAAAAATAGCTTAGGTTCGAATAGCAGTAGTTTCCCAAGCACTTCCACAGACAGCAAGTATTAGAGATGGATGTGGGATGATTCCAAGGGCAGAGCAGAGGGTGCCCCCAAGTGATCATCACTCCTTCTACCTCATCCTTGTTTGCTCCTCAGATATCTTGGTATTAGAAATGATTGCTTTACATATGTACTACCGACCTATTGTTAACTTTAAAAAATATAATTATATGCAAACATGTGTACATTCTATATACAGAGAGGGACAGGCATGAAGTTTTTGTTTAAAAAGAGACAGATTCCCTCAGAGTCAAGCTGTTCTATACTCCACAGTGTCTGCAGCAGGGCAAGGACCAGTGCCAGGGGTACCACACTCTGCACACGGGGAGGTTGCTGGGCTGAGCTGAGAGCTGCCCCTTAGCTCTAAGATCTCGTCATCATCATCACCCTCATTGTCCTTTTCCTTGCCCAGAGTGTGCCAGGCTCTGTTCTGAGTTGTCTATAGGAGTTCTGTCCTCACAAAAATCTCAAAAGGTGATTGATGGAATTTCTCAAAGGTTTCTTAATTGGCATAGCCAAGGTTGCACAGGCTGGGAATGGCAGTGCTGGGGTTTGAAAGCAGGTCCATTTGACCGGTTTTGAATTTTTTGCCTATTTATGTGTTTTGTGCTTTAGTTATACCAAGTGTCTCTTAAATTAAGATTTCATCTCTAAAACAGGAGAGAAATAATGCCAACATTATGAGATTATTTTGGAGATTAAATAACAGGATAGTTATATAAATGTAAGGAGTCACTCACCTGTAATATTATTACTATTATTCCAATTTCATGTGATAAAGTTAAGTTTTTCTTTGCTATGACAAATTTACTCAAATATTTAGATAATGATTTTAAAAGGACTGGCTCACTTTGTGATTCTACATATTTTCCTTTAATTTCTTATTTTGAAATACTTTTAGATTTAAAAAGTTGCAAAGATAATACAAAGAATTCCTATATATCTTTCATCCACTTTCTGCTAATGTTAACATCTTACATAACCAGGTGGGTCATTGACCTAAACCAGTAAATTAATATTAGTCCAACACTATTCACTAATCTTGAGACCTCATTAATCTTTCTGTTATTGTTCCAGAAGGCCCCTTTTCTGGCCTCAGGTCCAATCCAGGATGTCACATTACACATGAGAAGTGACACTGTCCCCCCTTATCAGTTCATCCTATTAGGGGGTATATGATTTTGATTCACCTTGATTCTTGACATTAACTTTGATACTTGGTTGAGGTAGTATCTGACAAATTTCTCTACAGTGAAGTTATTGTTCTCTTCTGTGTATCCATAGTTAGTACCTCATGGGAAAATGCTTTGAGACTATGCCCAATAGCCTGTTTCCCATTGTACTTTTGCCCACTATTTTTAGCATCCATTGATGAATCTGCTCTATAACAATTATTGGAGTGATGTCCGAGAAATGGTGATTTTTTTTTCTATTTCTGACATTCTTTCTACAGTATTAGAGTTCTACTGTAAGGAAGAACTCCCCTTTCTCCTACACTTACTTATTCAATCATTTATTTTTATCATGAGTTTCATGGACTTATGGGTATTTTGTTCTATGGGTTGTAATCTATTATCATTACATTATTTATTTTGCTCCTTAGATTATCTCCTGTAAGTTGACTCCTGTGTCTTTTTGCCATGCTCCCATCATTTACTAAGCACTCCCTGCTTCTTGGAACCACAGGTATTCAGTCTTATCTCCTTCTATCCTTGCCCTATCCCTAGAATCAACCATTTCTCCATGAAGCCTGGTTTTTTTCTTTGAAGAATGGCATAGAAAACCAAAGAGCTAGTTTCATATACTCATTGGTACTGGGGGTCTCATGGTATCTAGTGCCTCTTAGAGGACAGAGCTAAGAAATTTTATATATATGCAAAAAAATTATATACATAAATATGTATAAACTATATCTTTACACATGCATTTATTTGTAAAACTCTATTTATTTCTAAAACTATCATTCTATGGATATATTAAAAATTGTGTTTATACTGAAGCCTCCAATTCTAATGCGACACCAAAGAATTTAATTCTAGCTTCTCCTTTATTTGCAATTCCTTTTTTCAGCTGCAGGAATCCTGAATCTATCATCCACAATAATTTATGTATTTGCTCAATCCTAGTTATTTACATCTAGTAGATTAAAAATTGCTCACCCCTACTCTGGTGGAAAACAGATTTACTAACTGAGAAGGGTACTTAGCAGATGCTTTTTTTGGCCTTAGTCTTGTCTACTGGATCATTGGTCATAACGCTGCTTTCTGTTACTGAGGTTAAGCTCTTTTCTTTTCTGCTACCTTCAGTGATTATGTATTCATTTGCAAAAGAATAAGGCTCATTTGTTACTGTTTGTATTTCATCTTGGGTTCCCTCCATCCTGGTTGACTTTAATTGTATATTTAGTTTTTCCTGGCATGTGATTCCATGGTTCTGAGTCAGAACTGTAAAAACAAGTATACTCAGGGATGGCTCTCTGTCCTCCTCCCAGCTCCTACCCCTTGGCCATCCCCCCATTCTTTCTACTCTGTTCCCATCCACCTTTTGTAAGTAACCAGGCTCATTCATTTATAAAATCTATTCTTAAATGATCTTGTCCTTTAAGATTTATTTTCTCTATAATTATCAGCAACATCAATTTCACTGAGGTCTAACTCTGTCTTGACAATCTCATCTTTAGAAATATTTTATACAGACACATCTATTCAATTCATTTTAATTAATGCCCTTTGTGCTGTTGGGAATTTTACTTCACTGGCTGTTTTATCTGACATTGTTCTGGGTTTTCTGAAGGCTCTTTACATGGGTTATCTTTATGATCTGTTTAGCAAAGAAGCTAAATGCTGGTTCCTAGCTCTGAATGATCATCACTTCCATGTAGAAGATGGAGATGGCTACTGGCCGTGGCATATTAACCCTGAGCTGTCTCCATGGGGAGTTAGGAGTTGGGCCTGACTGCCTGGCGTGGCAGTAGCAAGGAGCAGTGACAGCACGGTCTGCTCAAGAGAAGCAGCACCCCATGGTCAGCTGACAAGGGCCCTGGCTGTTTTCAGCGGCAGCAGCAAGGCAGTAAAGTACAGATCACAGGGGCCTCGGGAGGGGTCTGAGGGTCTCCACATAAAGCACTCTCACCTGAAAATGCTGCTGTTGCCAGAGCACAAGGGCACGGACACTGCCTCCTCCCAGATCCATTCGAGATCTGTTTCATTCAAGCCACATCTCAAGGCAGACATATAAGGAAAGGGAAAATGCTGGTTTGTCATTAAACCAGAAAATCTCCTCCTTTTGGATGTAACAAGTTTAACCTCAAATCCTTAAAGCCTCACACAATAGGGAAAAAATTATCTTGGCCCAAAACAATTGCTGAGGTAATTTAACATTCTTAAATCTATCTTCTCCCGAAAAATCTTTTAAACTAGTAATGGGAAAATGAACAGTTTTTCGGCTTAAGCTGGAGAACTGCCCATGAATATATATTAAAATCACTCCGTTTGATTAATAAATGTCCGTGTGATTCCAAGATGAAAGTAACATGCTGAGCTTATATAATATTTACTCACGCTCTCCTGGTATCTCCTGAGGCCCAGAAGACCCAGAATTGGGGCTGTCGCTGCCTTAAATGGAATTATTATAGCTTAATTTTCCCCTTATCTCAGATTGTACTGAACCACCTTATCATAATGCATTTAATTCTCTCCACATTCACTGTGTAATCAAGAATTAAAATTAAAATCACAGAGGTAGCAAAAGTGACGTGCATTACACTAGACCCCGATCAGACGTTTTTATTTAACACAGGAAGTTGCTGGTAAAAATGATATTACAATAAATATGCTTCAATTTAAAATGCAAGTCACTGAGAGGAAAAACATAGAGCTATAAAATCCCTTTCCCCTCCTCAAGGTTGTCCAGAGGTGGTGGGGGGAGGACAAGGCTTCGGACTGGGTTGTTATCTTTACGATGCAATTTAATCTGCGATGCCACAAGCACGTGGGGCAGGAGCGTTAGGAAATAACATCATAAAGTATCAAGAACGGGCTAAAAGTAAACAGGAGAAAGTGTTTTGCGGTTTCTCCCTTCCATGCATAGATATGAGATTATTATGTTAACTGTCTGGTCTTGGCCACAGGAATGGGAGCTGCTTTAAGCGAGGGTTGAGTTAGGGCCCACTCAGGATGCAAGAGGAGAGACTAAATGCACATTGAACATGCCGCGCAGACTAGACAGTTTATGCACAGCGTCTTATTTAAGCCTTATAATAAATACCCTGTAAACTAGGACAGATTATTCCTAATTTACAATGGAGGAAACACATGCTAAAGGGGTGGGGCAAACTGCTCCTGGTCATGTAGCGGGAGGGTGAATCTGACACCAAGGCTGACTCCAAAGCCAGCGGCCTCTTTCCATGACACCATGGTCATGAGAGGAACAGTGTCCCAACTGGAGTTCCCCACCATTGTTTGGTTATTTCTTTTGTGGGTAGTGGGATCTAAAGGAAAGCATAAATAGAGAGGAGGATCCCAGGGCTTAGGAGCGACCAGGTCAGAGCTGGGCTTAGCGGGGCGTGAGCCGGGGCTTGGTGGGGGGGTATCTGTGTGCTGGAACTATTAGGAGGGGTGAGGGGGAGAGAGGACAGAGGGAGGGAGGACAGAGGGAGGGAAAGCAGAGAGGAAGGCAAATATTCTCTCTCATTCACAGCTCTAGGGATAAAAATTAATTTCCTTGCCAATGGCCTGCAAGGCTCTTAAGGTCTGCCCCTTTCCCTCTTTCTTGCCTTGCCTCCTGCGACATTTCCCTTTGCTCTCTGCTTCCCAGTCCCTGTCAGTGGCCATGTTCTCTTCTACCACAGGGCCTTTTCACATTACTTTCCCGTGCCAAGAATGTTCTTTCCCTGTGTCCCCTGGCTCCAGCCAACCTGACTTTTAACCCAAGAAGTGCCTCATTGTTCTTCTCCACTTCAGTCCTTTTTTTTTTTTTTTTTGAGACAGAATCTCAAGCTGTCGCCCTGGGTAGAGTGCTGTGGCATCACAGCTCACAGCAACCTCCAACTCCTGGGTCAAGCAAGTCTCCTGCTCCACCTCCTAAGCAGATGGAACCGCAGGCGCCTGCCACAATGCCTGGCTTTTTTTTTTTGGTTACAGCCATCATTGTTGTTTGGCGGGCCTGGGCTGGATTCAAACCCGCCACCTTAAATATATATATAGCTGGCGCCTTAGCCGCTTGAGCCACAGGCACTGAGCCCACTTCAGTCCTTAACATTCTCAAAAATGCCTTCCTTGGATGCTCTATGTCAGACTGCCACACTGTCCAGAGTGATGGCATTGGGAACATCCCCTTAGTGGCATATGTCACTTTGGTAATTTTTGACTCTGTGGGATTTGATTAGTATCCGTCCTTTCCAGGAGCACGGGGCTACTTGTATTCCCACACATCCTGGCATCTAGCACGGCACCCACCACAGTCGCTCAGTAAGCGATTTATTGAGTGTGTGGAAGCAGCACGGCTTGGTGGTTATGAGCATGGGCTCCGAGGCAGACTGGCTGTTCTTAATCTCCCTGAGTCTTAGCCTTAGCTTCCGCATCTGTAAGATAGGCAGAATAACTCCCCACCTCGCAGGGCTGTTATGAAGATTAAATGAGTTCAGCCAGTGCACTTAGAACACTACCTGATAGGCTTGGCGCCTGTGGCTCAATCGGCTAAGGCGCCAGCCACGTACACCTAAGGTGGCGGGTTCGTATCCCCAGCCCGGGCCCGCCAAACAACGATGGCTGCAACCAAAAATGGCCGGGCGTTGTGGCGGGCGCCTGTGGTC
>CAUYQV010010967.1:0-13076 GCA_963574575.1 Galagoides demidoff | reverse complement strand
CAGGCGCCCGCCACAACGCCCGGCCGTTTTTTGGTTGCAGCCATCATTGTTGTTTGGCGGGCCCGGGCTGGGGATGTGAACCCGCCACCGTAGGTGTATGTGGCTGGCGCCTTAGCTGCTTGAGCCACAGGCGCCGAGCCTCATTGAAGGTTTGATAGAATTCTGCTGTGAAGCCCTAGTCCAGGGCTTTTGTTGTGGTGGTGGTGGTCTTGGAAGCATTTTTTTTGTTTGCTTGTTTCTTTATTCCCACTGATTGATGTTGGTTTGTTCAAGAGAGCTATTTCTGTCTGGTTAAGTCTAGGTAGATGGCACAATTCCAGGTATTGATCCATTTCTTCCACATTGTCAGTTTTCTGGGAATTGTATTTCTTGCAGTAGTCAGAGATAATTTCTTGTATCTCTGTGATATCTGTTTTTATTTCCATTTTTTTCATTTCTGATTGAGGTTATTAGAGATTTTACAGTTCTAGTTCTAGTTAATCTGGTCAAAAATTTATAGATTGTATTATATTTTCAAAGAATGAATTATTGTTTCATTGATTTCTGAATGATTCTTTTGTTTTCAATTTCATTTATTTCTGATTTAATTTTGGTTATTTCTTTTCCTCTTCTGGGTTTGAGATAGGATTGGTCTTTTTTTTCTGTTTGCATACGATGATTCTTTAGGTTGTTGATGTTCTCTCTGTTTTTTGGATGTAGACATTTAATGTGATAAATTTACCTCTTAGAACTGTTTATCATTGCCCCACAGGTTTTGGTAATTTGTAACTTGATTGTTGTGTATGTTTTAGAAATTTAGTAGTTTCCCCCTTTATATTTTACTCTACTCAACTGTAATTCAGTATCAGTCTATTTAATTTCCATGCGTTTATGAGGATGAAAGTTCCACCTTTTGCCACGTTGTCTGAGTAGATACAAGGAATAGATTCAATTCTTCTAATTTTGGTGAGGTTTGATTTGTGGCCTATGGTATGATCTATTTGGAGTATGTTACATAGGCTGACAAGAACAACATATATTCCTTAGCTTTGGGTTGATGTGTTCTGTATTGTCTATTAAGCCCGTTTTTTCTAGGGTTGCATTTAAGTCCCTTGTATTTTTTTTTTTTTAGCTTCTGTTTATAGTATCTGTTCAGTTCTGCCAGAGGTGTGTTAAAATTCCCTGTTATTATGGTGTTATAGGATATCATATTACTCAGAACAATCAAAGTCTGTTTCATAAATCTGGGAGATTTTACATGAGTGCATAAATATTTACAATTGAAATGTTCTCTTGATGTATTGTTCCTTTAACTAGTATGATATGTCCGTGTTTGTGCTTTTTTACTTTAAATCCACTTGTGTATGAAAATAACATTGCAATCCCTCCTTTCTTCTGATTTATATTCTCCTGAAATATTCTATCCTTACCTTTTACCCTGAGTCTTATTTTGTCTTTCAAGGTTAGGTGTGTTTCCTGAGGATGGTGTATGGATGGCTTGAGATTTTTATCCATTTGGCCAGCCCATGTCTCTTCAGTGACAAATTCAAGTTATTAATATTGAGAGAATTGATAAGCATGGTGGAGAACATTTCATCTTATTTTATGAAGGTCCATTACTTTGTTTTCTTCTTTGTACCATAGTGGAAGACTGGTTTTATCCTTTAGTTTGTGGGTATTTACTTTGTTGATGTTCTAATGTAATGGTCAGTGTGGGGAATGGGTCAAAATATTTCCTGTAAAGCTGGTTGTGTTATGACAAATTTCCTCAGTGTTTGCAGAGTAGTATAATATTTGATTTCTCCATCAATTTTAAAGATTAATTTATCAGGATACAGAATTATGGGAAGAAAAATGTTTTGTCTGAGAAGGTTAAAGGTAGATGACAATTCTCTTCTGGTTTGGATTGTTTCATCTGAGAGGTCCACTGTCACTGTGATGAATCTGCCCCTGTAGGTGAATTGGCACTTGGTCCTGCTTGGTTGCTTGCAATTATTTTTCTTTCATCTTGACTTTGAAGAGATTCATTACCGTGTTTCTTAGAGATTGCTCCATTTTTGATGAGCCAACCCAGAGTTTAATATCCATCTAAAAAAAAAGTGTTTCAGAATATTTAGTGATACTTGGGAAGTTTTCACTAATCATGTCCTTCAGTAGTGATGCAATTCCTTTGGGAAAATCTTCTTTTCCTTCAGCAGTATCTATAATTAGTATGTTTGAATGCTTATTGAAGTGAGCTTTATCCTCTAGCTCTGAGATTCTTATCTGTGATCTAATCTGTCAGTGACACTTTTTTTTTTTTTTCAGTTTTTGGCCAGGGCTGGGTTTAAAACTGCCATCTCTGGCATATGGGGCCAGTGCCCTACTCCTTTAAGCCATAGGCACTTTGTCAGTAATACATTTTACTGCATTTTTAAGTTCCCTGATTGAATCCTTTAGTTCTTAAGTTCTGCCACATCCTTTCTATATTCTTCATATCTTTTATCCATTGTATATTTCTGCTTTTTCACATTCTGTTAATTCCTTGTATTGTTTTTGCAATACATATGTTAAATTCCCTTCCTGAAATTTCCATTAATTATTTATAAGTGGGATCCCCTGTGGTAGCTACAACATGATCCTTTGGTTGTATTGCTCTGTTCAGGTTTTTCATGTTGTCAGAATTTTTCTGTTGATTCTTCCTTATGTGTATTTTCCTATTATTCATTTTATTTTTCTAATTTTTCCATCTCAGTACCTACTTTGATTTAAATTATCTTGTTTCAGAGCTTAGGTGTTGAAGTGGCCTTTTGGGAGAAGGCCAAAAGGAAGATCAGAGTAAAGAGTGAGGAGAGAAAAGAAAAGAAAAAAATAGAGAGGAAGAAAAATAAGAAGGGCAGGTAGAAGGAAAGATTTGAAGAAAAGGAGAGAAAAGTGATAGCAATAAATAAAGAGACTGACAGGAGAAGTGGTAGTATTCAGCAGGGTGCTTTACCCTCACCCATGGCTCTAGGATTTTGGTGGGCCAGGCTTGGTGAGTCCCTTAAAGTCAGGAGCTCTTTACCAACCTGGGAAAAAGCAAAACCCCACTCTATCAAATATAGCAAATAACAAAAAAATAAAAATAAGCAGTGTATTGCCATAGGGACCTGCCAATACCTTCTTTCTGAGGGCCAAAGCCAGAAAGACACCCTAGACCATGAGCTTATGGCCTCATTAGGACAGACCAATACTGTGACCTCCCAAATGAAACAATGCCATGACCCTCTAGCCCTCAGAAAAGAGGAAAAAAAGATAAATAGTAACACAAATAGTTAAAGAAAATTAAAAATATTAGCATGTAAGATAAAGAAGTCAAAAACACCAAATCTTAGTTGTTGTATAAGAAATTTATCTGGGAAATATGAGAAAAGTAGAAAAATCTCCATCAAAAGAGAGAAAAGGAGATAAACAAAAAAGAAAGTTTCATGGGCCTGAAACACTGTAACCAAAATGGAGGAGCACTTTCTATTGAAAAAAGTAAACATGAAAAAATATAACTGTATAAAAATCACAAAAATCATCAACTACAACAAAAGCAAACCAAAAGAAAAAGAAAACTAAGAATAAAAATTGAAAAAAGAAGCAAAAAATATATGTGTATGTATGAGTATGTGTGTATATTATATATTATAATATATTTCCTGGGCGCCAGGTAGTGCTGTGGTGTTAGGAGATGAAGAACACAGGCTGGATTTACTGTATTATGGTGGTCAGAATCCACTCTCTAATTGCAAAGGAAACCAGATCTTGTCTTTTTTACTTCTTTGCCCTCAATGTGAACCTGTTTACTGCATCAACATTTACTTCCTATGGGACTGGGGTCCCAGAGCTCTCATCAGACTTCTTACAAGGCCCAGTATAAGGTGCTCCCTGACAATAGACTGAAACAATGTGGCCTTATAAGGGCCACTCAATTCACCCCAAGGATGGCCTTTGTAGGTCAGCAGGCACATTAGAACTGACCATCCATTAGGATCCTGCAGATATTCAATCCATATGCACAGCCTTCCCACAATGGCGGCACCCTGTCAGCAGCCAAGTTGATGGGAAAACCACCCTCCCTGACAGCCCAACATTCATCCCCTGCTTCCGTTGGAATTTATTCACTGCTCTAGCAAGTAGCCCAGTCTAAAGTGAAGAAAAAAACAAATCTTCAGGATAGCCCTTTCCTATCCCCAGTCTTCCTCAGGAGAGCTGGTCAACTTGCTGACTCTACCTATAACATGCACCTACCTTCTTTGTCTTTGTTTCTCAGCTCCAGAATTCCTCTTTGGCTCCTGAAGTCTCCCCCTATTTTCCCTGGGGTAACATTCCTGGTTAGATTCCTCCAACCAGAGGTGGCTGAACACCACTTTCTCCTATCTGACCATGAGTCTTTGGTAAGGAGATGTCTCTAGTCTGCCACCTTACCCCGCCCCACTATATGATAAAAAGAATTGGTAAACATGAAATGTGGTCCAGCAAAAACAGGTATTCTGTGCCTTAAAGGACTTGTGAATGGGGAGAGGAATTCTTTTTTCTTTACTTATTCCTTCTCACCCCCAATCTTCACCATATCAATCTTGACGGTAAGAAGAAAATTTTGTTTCTTTCACTGGAGAAATAGGAAGGCAGACTCTAGGTCATCCTGGGCCCTCCAAGCACATTATTGGTCATACGGTTGTCCTGTGGCTGTGGTGGCAAAATTTGGGCTAAGGACTGAAGGCAGAGCAGGCTATCTTTTTTTCTCTAAATGCATATAATGTGTATATATGTATATGTAAATATATATGATATATATGCATATATACATATATAATATAAACAAAAATATATAGATTCAGTTTATCAGTAGCACTAAAGAGAAAAGTCCATCTTCTCTAAGTTCTCAAAAGTAAGTCTTGCTAAATAATTTATAACAAATGTATATATTTTAATTTATTCTCTGATTCTAAGATAGACATTCTTTGAATTTGTACCAAATCTTTTATGAACTGTAATGCCATTAAAAACAACTGAAAAAAATGCATAGTTTTCCAGTCCTTTAATTAATATGTGCTTTAAGAAACAAGTACTTCATTTTAATATAGATTTCCTAAAGCACAAATTTTATTGTATCAATTTAGATTGCTGAAATTTCCAGAATAGACTGTTATAAAATGTCTGAAATGTGGTTTAATTTTGGGGTGGAAAGCCAAACTTATTAGTCAGTTTGAAATGAAGCCTCTAGATCAAGATTTGATGGACTCATTAAGATGTATTCTTTTCAATTCTCTCTATGCACAAAAAGCATCTATAAAGCATGGCATGACATAAACACTTCTTATTTATTCTTTTAAAATCATATAATGCTCAAATCCTATAATGTCTGGGGTATTTCACTGCATATCCCTTTTAGGTAAGTCTTTGTTCATTTGACTTTATTGACATACTAATGCTAATATTTCCTCTTTTGTCCATGGTTGTTGCTTGAGTTTTTAACTTTGTTGACTTTTTGTATTGAATACTCTGTGTTTCTAATCTCCATCGTAGTATTTCCTATACTCCACGTACTATTTCTCTATGATCTCATTTACCCCAATGGCTTCATGAAACTGTGTTCCAAATGTTTCTTTAATTTCACTTTTTAGTGAGTTCCAGTTTCACATTTCAGCTAATTTCCATTTTAAGACCAGAGAGCTAACCTCAGTATGCTTTAGCAAAATCTATTCAATTCCAAACACAAACTTTATATTATTTTCTCTGTTCAAGATAGTCTTATTAAAATTCTTCCTCAAAGTTGCAATACTTCAGTAGCTTTTGTATTTAACAGGCTGAAGGACACGAACTGTGTTCACAACTCCACCCCACTGCCATAGATAAGAATATATTTAAATATTTCTAGTATTTTTTTTTCCGTGTAACAACTTATATTTAAAGACTTATCCATTATTCATTAAAGTTTCATTTTTACTGGAGATGAAGATGGTTTAAAATTGGTCCTTTCAAACTTGTTTCCATGAATGCACAGTAAGCTAATAAAATGGCATATGGTATTTTAATTTTATTTCCTTACATGTGTAATATTACAAAAGCTGTTAGAAATTATTAATATAAAATTACATTAACTGTTTTGTGTTACAGCTATTTGACTATAAAACCAATTAAAGCTTTCCAAAATTACAAGATGAATTGTTTTCTCCAATTTCCGATTGTACTTTTGAAACTCCAGTTTTAGGCATACCAGTTCAAAGTGATAATACTAAGAAACTTCTACTTCCCATGCTCAGATGGTGGAGTGGGTGATTCTGTCTAGTTGAAAAACAAGAAGACATGAAAAAGGTTGTTTGTGTCATAGAGCTGTCACATTAGATGCTCAGCTGAATGCTGTAATCTGCCTCTGGCTGGTGTGGAGGAGTATGTGTCTGTGCCTCTCACGTTTCTGACAGAGATTCTGATATTCACAGGTTCTACTACCCAAGCAAGGCAATGTTCACTTTTCTGAACTGTCAACACCCTGAAATTATCAGACATATGGTCCCATTTTAGCAACTCTCCAAGATATCTGTCAATCTAAATTCTTTGCTAAGATACTTCGTTATAAGCAATTTGTGATACTTACTACTAATTTAAAATCTGCATTTTATCATTCCCCTTTTGCAAGTTTTTCAACCTGTGGCCACTGCTCTTGAAAATGAAATGTAAAACAGTTTGCGAAAAGAACCATAATATATTTCAAATCACCTGGCATTTGTAAATGCATCACATCATTTACTGATAGTGGAAACTTTTACAACTTTCTGCCTCATTTGGCCTTCACATGGTGTATTTCACAGAAGACAGTAGAACTCTCCAGCAGCTCCTGTGTAGCTTTGTTAAATGATCTAATGGTCATTAAACCAACACCCCAAAACCTGTATTCGTGAATGAACCTTAATGAGAGCACATTTTCAAGAGATATTATATTCTCATATGCATCGGTAAAAAGGGAAAGAAAGGATTACCTGAAACAGTAAGAGAAAAGGATTCCCTCCCCCCCTTGACTTAAAACATCAAGAGAAAAATTTCATATCTTTCTATCTCTTCTTTTGACCAAAACCTGAAACACTCAGTAAAAAATATTCATTTCTCTAACTTTGTCTTTGTTTCTCTGTTACTTAAGCTCCACATGACACATATGCAAACCGCTAATACGAAAACATTCAGCTCTAATGATTTTCCTATTTTGTATTCTTCAATTTGTATGACTTATTCTCAAAGAGGTTTTACTTAATGATAGTTTAAAAATATTTTGTGTTAACTGTTATTCTAGACCAATTGTCTGGTTCTATACTTACAAAGTTAGGATAATAAACTGTATAGTAGATTAAATAGGGCACCGAGTTTTCTATATCTATATTCTCACATCATTTGAATGTGAGCTGCCCTTATGTTTAGAACAAAATTTTCTGGTGGAAGTGATAAGTGAGTTGTGGAGCGAGGCCTCAAGAGGTTTTGCAGCTTCCATATTCAATCGTTTAGAAGGTTGCCTTGAAATTGCAATATGAAGAGGTTGGCTATCTCCTTTGAAAAGGTTCTTTTTGGAGTCTGCTTTATCTTTTCTTTCTGATTATCCTGGGTTATTTACAGATTCTTGTTGTTATCCCTTTATTAGGTGGAGTTTTTGAATATTTTCTCCACTTTTTTAGGCTGTCTATTTGCTCTGTTGATCATTTCCTTGGCTATACGGAAGTCTCTATTTTTAATTTAATCAAGTGCCATTTATTTATTTTTGTTGTTGCTGTGAGTGCCATTGGGATCTTTTTCATAAATTCTTTGCCTAGATTGATATCAAGAAAAGTATTTCCAACATTTTCTTCAAGAATTCTTAAATAATTTAAATTTAAATCTTTTATCAATAATGAACTGTTTTTTGTGAATGACGAGATACTGTTTCATTCTTGTCTATGTAGCTATCCAGTTTTCCTGACACAATTTATTGAATATGGCTTCTTTCCCTGAGGGCATCTTGTGCTCTGATTTTTCAAAGTTCATTTGGCTGTAGGTGGATGGTTTTAAATCTGAGGTTTCTGTTCTGTTCCGTTGGTCTGTCTCTGTTTTTGTGCCAGTATCATGATATTTTTGTGACTATAGCCTTGTAGTACAATTTGAAGCCTGGTTATATGATGTTTCTAAATTTGTTCTTTTTGCTTAAGATGCTTTGTGTATTTGGGTTCTTTGCTGGTTCCAAACAAAGCATAAAATTATTTTCTTCTAGATGGGAAATATGATGTTAGTACTTTGATGGGGATTGCATTCAATCTGTGAATCATTTTGGCTAGTATGAGTATTGTAACAATGCTTATGCAACCAGTATGTTTCTTTGTATCATCTGTGATTTTCCTCCTTAATGTTTCATAATATTTTTTTGTAGATAGCTTTTACCTCCTTGGTTAAATTTATTACTAGGTATTTTTATTTTCTTTGTAGCTATTTTGAATAATATTGAGCCTTTGATTTGATTCTCAATTTTACTGTTATTGGTGTATAAAAATGTGTCTGATTTATATAGATTTTATAACTTGAAATCTTACTGAATTTATTTATTAATTCCAGGTGTCTCTTTGAGGAATCATTAGGGTTTTCTAGATATAAGATCATATCATCTACTAAAGCCAAAGTTTGACCACCTCTTTTCCAATTTGTATACTTTTAATTTCTTTCTCCTATTGGTTGCTCTGGCTAGGACTTCCTGGACTATGTAGAATAGAAGTGTAGAAGTGGAAGTAATAGGCATCCTTATCTGCTACTAGTTCATACTGTGAATGCTTTCACTTTTCCCCATTCAGTAAGATGTTAGCTGTGGTTTTGTCATTTATGGGTTTTATAATTTTGAGATATGTTCCTTCTACTCACAGTTTATAGATAGTTTTTATCGTGAAAGTGTGCTGGACCTTGTGGGGTGCTTTTTTTAAATCTATATCTTCTGTTTCTGTGGTGACTCCATTCATTGATTTATGTATGTTGGACCATCCTTGTATCCTTGGGATAAAGCCTACTTGGTCAGTGTGGATTTTTTTTTATTTTTTTTCCTGTCCTATTGAATTTGATTTGCTAGTATTTTATGAGGAATTTGACATATATTCATAAGGGATATTAGTCTATATTTTTCTTGTTTTTGTTGTGTTCTTCTCTGACTTAGGCATCAAGATATATTGTCTTCAGAGAATGAGTTGGGGAATATTATCTCCTTCTGAATGTTATGGAATAATTTGTGCAAAATGGGCACCAACTCTTCTTTGTAGGTCTGATAACATTTTGCTTAGAATCCATCTTGTTTGGGGATGTTCATTGTTGGAAGACTTTTTTATTGCTGCTTCAATGCCATTGGTTATTTTTGATATATTCAGGTCTTCTATTTATTCCTGATTAAGTCTTTGGAAGCTGTGTGTTTACCAGGAGTTTGTCCAATTCTTCCATGTGTTCTTGTTCATGTGGATATTTTCAAAGTATTTTCAGGTAATATTTTGTATTTATGTGGAAGTTGCAATATCTCCTTGTTCATTTCTGATTGTACTTATTTGAGTCCTTTTTCTTCTATTCCTGCTTATCTGTTCTAGGTCTATTAATTTTATTTATCTTTGCAAAGAGCCAGCCATTTGCTTCTTTTGCATTTGTGTGTGTATGTGTGTGTGTTTGATTCCATTTAAACAAAACAGCCACTAAACATATGAAAAAACATGCTCCTCATTCTTAATCACCAGGGAAATGCAAATTAAAAATGCAATAAAATATCATCTCACTACTATTAAAATGGCTTTTATTAAAAAGTCCAAAAGAAATTAGATTTGGCATGTATCCAGAGCCAAAGAATGCCTACACATTGTTGGTGGACTGCAAATTAGGACAACCTCAATGGAAAACAGTATGGAGATTCCTCAAATAACTGAAATTAGACGTTCCGTTTGGTCTAGTAACCCTATTACTACGTATTTACCCAAGGGAAAAAAGTCATTTTATGAAAAAGACACCTGCTCTCAAATGTTTGTTGCAGCACAATTCACAACTGCAGGGATGTGGAATCAATTCAGCAATCAACTTAACCATGAGCGGGATAAGAGAATGCACCTTATGTACCTCATGAAATAATACTCAACCATGAAGAAGGATGACTGAATGACTTTGGCAACAATTTGAATGGAACTGAAGTCCATTATACTAAGTGATGTATCGAAGGAATAAAACAACAAATGCCCTGTGCATGCACAGAGGAAAGAAAAATTCAATGAACATCAAACAGGGAGGTAAGAACAGGGGATGGAGGAAAACCTACCAAATAGGTGCAATGAACACCAACTATCTGGGTGATGGGGAAACTTAGATCCATCACTCAAGCATTATAAAAGTGATTCATACATTCAAAAATATTTGTACCCTCATAACACTTTGAATTAAAAAATGAAGAGGTTGATATTGTTTAATAGCTAGAATAAGATAGTAATGTTAAGAAAAGTGAGGCAAGTACCAGCCTTCACACTCTGCCGCAGAATAATGAGGTTTCTTTGGGAGCTCACCATTCAGATAAATGCAACCCTATGAACAAATACTGAGAAAGCTACCAGGAAACCATGAAACCAAATCATAGACTCTGGGGAAGAAACAGATCATTGCTGTATTGAACTAGGATCATTTGCAGTAGCTAATAGTGTGTCAATAGTTAGATGAGATAGATGCAGACATTAAAACACAATATCAGTGATAATGCTTTACTATATTTTAAATAATTTTTTTATAGTTTAGTCACTATCTAATGCCTAGTGAAAGCAAGATGAAAATGTTTTCCTTTGGCTTGGTGCCTATAGCTCAAGCGGCTAGTGCTTCAGCCACATACACTAGAGCTGGCGGGTTCGAACCCAGCCCAGGCCTGCCAAACAATAGTGACAAATACAGCCAAAACATAGCCGGGCATTGTGTTGGGCACCTGTAGTTCCAGCTACTTGGGAGGCTGAGGCAAGAGAATTGCTTGAGCCCTAGGGTTTGAGGTTGCTGTGAGCTGTGACAGCACAGCACTCTACCAAAGGCGACATAGAATTTTTCTCAAAAAAAAAAAAAACGTCTTCCTTTTATTCTCCCTTCCTGTATATATATGAACTTGTCAATGACCCAGTTCAGACTACCAGTTGATATTTGTCATAGCATTTGTGACTTACTAAAGTTATATTCTAATGTCCTGTTCCATAGAGGATTCCAAACCTGAAAGCTTAAATTATAGTAGTGATTCTGTCATTTTCTAGTGTGTATAAATAATCACTTCTTTGTGAAATTTGCACAATTGGTTATTATTTGATGAGATAATGTCTGGACATACATTTTGAAAATGTCCTAAATGATCTCATAGACTTTTCTCATGTTCTTATAAAAATGTTTGTTAGATTATAAAGTTTCTATATACTTTTCTGGAAAAGTAAGGTGTGCCTATGTGATTTGTTCAAATGAAATGGTAGTGATGCTGCTTCCAGTGGGAAGCATTTAAGAGATATTGTGATATTTCATCTTCCTTTTCCCCTGTGTCATTCAGGGGGAATATGTAGCAAAGCTCTGTTCTGGCTAGAATTGGACATGTAGTTTGCACAAGAAATAAAATTCATTCTTTTAGGTCCTAAGGATTTAGAGTTATGTCTGATAATGAGGTTTCCTAACTAACCTAGTGTTACTGATATATTATTGAAAAATAATAAATTGGATATAATTTAGTATGCTCAGAATCACCACATAAACGTGATTTGGCACCAACTTGATTTTACCATAAAATTGTGGCATTTATTTCAACTGAGAAGCCTAACCATTTGACCTAAGAACTATACTAATACATTTATGCATGTCAGTGTTGCCTTTTATTCCATTGCCTATCTATATAAGTTCATGAGGCTAAAGAAAAAGTGGGAACCTATATGTATTCTATTTAATGGATTTTAACATTGTTTAAAAATATTAAAGTGATTGAAAAATACTAAAATTTAAAAAAATTAAAGAAGAAATTTATTAAAACACATTAACTTTACATATATCATTTTCCATTCACTGTTGGTTTAATGGAAGCAGATTGATCATTTACACTTTCTAAATCTATTTCTTTTTTTTTTATTATTTTCAAGGGAGAAATTTGTTATTTTGCACCTCTTTTCAACCAAGTGGCAATCTCAAAATATTTAAAAAGTCAACTTCATCATACTGAAACCTTTTCCACAATATCATTGTAACTGTTCTTGCTAAAATAGGTCTCAAAACCTCTTATTAATTTAGTTATAATTGTATCAAAGAAATTTTTTGGATAAGTTTTGGAAAATCAAGGCATAATGTTGATTTTATATTACAAAATATTAATACTGCATGCTTCTTAAAACTATTGGAGGTAAAATGTCTACCCAACGTGAATTTGTCAGTGTATTTAAGAAGTGAGTTAGTGACTTCTTTTTGTAAATGAGATGCATTTATACCTTTATTTTGGGGTTGCTCAGTGGGCAGTGCACTGATCCCATATACCAAGGGTGGCAGGTTCAAACTCAGCCCTGGCCAAACTGCAACAAAAGAATAGCCGGGTGTTGTGGCAGGCACCTGTAGTCCTCCAGCTACTCAGGAGGCTGAGGCAAGGACATTGCCTGAGCCCAGGAGTTGGAGTTTGCTGTGAGCTGTGTGATGCCATGGAACACTACAGATGGTGATAAAGTGAGACTCTGTCTCTTAAAAAATAATAATAATAATAATTTTCTTTTTAAAATTTTAAAAAGGACACTTTGTTTAATAATTTATATCTCCATGTCAAATGTTAATATAAATGTTATTTTGTTCTTTTCTCCTTAATTTCAATTAGATATGCAATTTACTCATGGGTATTGACCCTATATCCAGTGATTTTTACATTTCAGTTTAAAAAGTGTATTTATACCTTTTGTTGAAGTTTTATTCTCATCAAACATATTTTCATCATTTCTTTTTATTACTTGCAACCAAAAGGCCTCCTATTAAACTTACACCTTTACATATAGTTGTATTTTCTGACTGTGCAGCTTTAGTAATGTCTACTATTTGATTCAAAATATCAGCTTGTACAGCGATATTGCATAAAAATTTGCCTAATT
>CAUYQV010010960.1:0-12719 GCA_963574575.1 Galagoides demidoff | reverse complement strand
TCCCAAGAGGGAGCCTGCCACAACGCCCGGCCATTTTTTGGTTGCAGCCATCATTGTTGTTTGGTGGGCCTGGGCTGGGGATTCGAACCCCCCACCTTAGGTGTACGTGGCTGGCGCCTTAGCCGATTGAGCCACAGGCGCCGAGCCTATAATGGTGCTTTTCATTCCAACAGCTTACAGATTTACTCACATAACCTGTGTTCAACTTTGAAACATTGAAACTCAAATTAAAAGCATGCACAAATGCCATTTTATTCTGAGTAAGCTAAGATTTGCTTTGTAATCCGACCAACTAATAAACAACGATGAGCATACTTTTGGAGCATTTTGCTTTGGGGAGCTTCAAAGAGGGTAGCAAACTGTCAGTAATTACAAGCATCATTATCCTTGTTATTCATAAGGAATTCAGGAGGATGAGGGTGGTGCCTCAGTCACTCAGGAAACTGGAATTAGAATTCTCAGGGGAAAACGAGAACAGTGTGGCAATCAGAGCCACAGCTTTTTTAGAATGTAAGAAGTGTTACTAAAAGGAACATGTATTATTTACATACACAAAGTAAATATTGAAAGATTGGCTTAGGCTAAAAATACTCAAGGTAAGGCTGTAGGAATGGATACTAAAAGAATGAACTTCTATTGCGGGCTTTCGAAAGAGAAAAAACTCTTTTATCATGACTAGTTAAGATTAAAGTCAAGTTTTGATTTAAACAACACAGGCAAACATAAGTCAGAAGAAAACTGACAAAAGTTTGTCTAAGGCTCGGCGCCTGTGGCTCAATCGGCTAGGGCGCCGGCCACGTACACCCAGGGTGGCGGGTTTGAATCCCCGGCCCGGGCCCGCCAGAACAACAATGATGGCTGCAACCAAAAAATGGCCGGGCGCTGTGGTGGGCGCCTGTGGTCCCAGCTACTTGGGAGGCGGAGGCAGGAGACTCGCTTGAGCCCAGGAGTTGGTTGCTGTGAGCTGCGATGCCATGGCACTCTAACCAGGGGGATGGCTTGAGGCTCCGTCTAAAAAAAAAAAAAAAAAAAAAAAGTTTGTCTAAGAAATGATAAATGTCTATTTTAGCTCATTACATATCTCAATTCATATTACAATCTTTTTTTTTTTTTTTTGAGACAGAGCCTCAAGCTGTCTCCCTGGGTAGAGTGCTATGGCATCACAGCTCACAGCAACCTCCAACTCCTGGGCTCAAGCGATTCTCCTGCCTCAGCCTCCCACGTAGCTGGGACCACAGGCACCTGCCACAGCGCCTGGCTATTTTTTGGTTGCAGCTGTCATTATTGTTTGGCGGGCCCGGGCTGGATTAGACCCGCCAGCTCAGGTGTATGTGGCTGGAGCCTTAGTTGCTTGAGCCACAAGTGCCAAGCTTCATATTACAATCTTAAGCAAACTATACTTTGCTACATTTTAGAGATTTATAGTTACAGGAATTAAATTTGAAAATTATTTTGACATTCTATTTTGTGTTATATGTTTTATTTATTTATTTTATTTTTTTGAAACAGAGTCTTACTTTTTTTGTTGTTGTTAGAGACGGAGTGTCACTTTATCACCCTCAGTAGAGTGCCATGGCATCCCACAGCTCACAGCAACCTCCAACTCCTGGGCTTAGGCGATTCTCTTGCCTTAGCCTCCCAAGTAGCCAGGACTACAAGCTCCCGCCACGATGCCTAGCTACTTTTTTTGTTGCAGTTTGACCAGGGCAGGGTTTGAACCTGTAACCCTCAGTATATGGGGCTGACGCTCTACCCATTGAGCCACAGGCACCACCCCAGAGTCTTACTTTTAAAGTATTTTTTAAATTCAATTATTCTGCTGATGATAAATATATTGCTTTGCCTGGGAGTTTTTATTTTTTGAGACAGAGTCTCACTTTGTCACCATTGGTAGAGTGGCATCATAACTCCCAGCAACCTCAGACTCTTGGGGCTCAAGCAATCCTTTGGCCTCAGCCTCCCAAGTACCCACTACAACACCCAAGGCTATTTTTAGAGATGGTCTTGCTCTTGCTCAGGCTGGTCTCAAACTTCCTAAGCTCAAGCAATCAACCCACCTTGGCCTCCCAGAGTGCTGGGATTACAGAAACGAGCCACTGAACCCAACCTGTGTTATATGTTTTTAAAAAATCCCCTGAATGCCAGGCTGCGGGTGGGAGGAGCCGGGGACTGGGTGGGGGGGCCACGGGGCTCATTCCTGTAATCCCAGCACTTGGGAGGCAGAGGCGGGTGGATTGCCTAAACTCTCAGGTTCAAGACCAGCCTGAGCCAGAGCAAGACCTCATCTCTAATAATAGCCAGGTATTATGGTGGGCGCCTGTAGTCCCAGCTACTTGGGAGGCTGAGGCAAGAGGATCACTTACACCCAAGAGTTTGAGGTGCTGTGAACTATGACACCACGGCACTCTCTTAGGGGGACAAAGTGAGACTTTGTGTCGAAAAATAAATAAATAAATAAATAAAATAAAAAATCCCCGGGCAAGACAATATATCATCTGCAAAATAACTGAATTTAAAAAGTAATTTAAAAGTAATTAAATTTAACATCTTTCCTGGCAGGTTAGTTGAACAACAAAACTTTCCTACAGACCAAGAAGTGGACATTGATCTTCCTGCCCATGGTCAAACCTTGAACAGGGACAAGATATTTCATCTGGAGAAGAAAGAGAGTGTCTCCTCTCTACATTGGAAAGGAAGCCACGAAATGATTGAGACAGCTTGAATCCATGTGTCCCTCCCTCACAGGCATTTCTCTTTGCCTGACACCTTTTGTTGTGGGATGATCCTATCAGAGGGTTACTTGGAAGAATACTTTTTTTTTTCTTCTCTTTCTATCTACTTCTTTCCCTCCCTACTTCCCTCCCTCCCTCCCTTCCTTCTTTCTCTTCTTTCCTTCTTTTGATAGAGTGCTGTGGCATTCTAGCTCACAGCAACGTCAAACTTGTGGGTTCAACTGATCCCCTTGCTTCAACCCCCCAATTACCTAGAACTGCAGGCACCTGCCTACTACAATTATTTTTAGTACAGATGGGGTCTCGCTCTTGCTCAAGCAGTCTACTCACCTCAGCTTCCCAGTGTGGCCTCCCAGCCACAAGAATACTTGAAAAAAAAAATGTGTGTGTGTGTGTTTTGTTTTAATGCAGGAAGGGCTGTTCTATAAACTTGACAAATGTGTTATGGAAGTCTTACTATTCTTTGGTTGAGTCTTGTGATTAAGCCTGAAGAATGTGGCATGTGTGAGGTCAGCGGTCTGCATGCTGATGGAGCAGGAGTAAAGGGACATTTGGCCGGTGTTGTCTGGTGGAAACGCTGCCTCTTCACCCCCTCACGGCAGCGTTTCCCTACAGACTCTCGCCCCACCCTACCCCTCCAGTCACTTTCCACTTTGAAGCTGCTTATGCTGGCCTGAGAAAGGACAGGTTTCTCCACCCCTTTCTGGCTGGCTCTATTGATTGATTGACAGAGCCTTGCTGTGTCACCCCGGGTAGAGTTCAGTGACCTTGTTATAGCTCACTGCAATCTCAAGTTCCTAGGCTCGAGGGATTCTCCTGCCTTAACCTCCCAAGTAGCTGGGACTACAGGCTTGTGCCACTATGCCTAGCTATTTCTTTCTATTTTTGGTAGAGACAGAGTCTTGCTCTTGCTCAGACTGATCCCCAAGTCCTACCTCAAGAAATCCTCCTGCCTCCCAAGTGCTAGGATTATGGGCATGAGCCACAGTGCCTGGCCTCTGCTCACTTCATTAAAGTGGCATAAATTCCTCCTATAAATGGACTCTTCCAAAGAGGAAGGAACCTCTTTGCCAAATGCTCATGTAAATTGATAAACCACATTCGTGACTTAATATTCCAATCCAAAGACAGGCATTCAGGCCTCAATCAAAGGATTTAGAGCTGAGGGGAATTTAAGGTTTTTAAAAATCCAACCTTTTCGTTATATACATTAAGAACTGAGATCCTATAAGGACTTTTGTGCTAGATTGTTTATTGCAGCTCAATTTACAATTGCCAACATATGGAAACAACTGAAATGTCCACTGGCACAGGAATGGATTAACAAATTGTGCTGTATGTATACTGTGGAATACTACTTGGTCATAAAAAAGATGGGGACTTTACATCTTTTGTATTAACTGGGTGGAGCTGGAGAACATTATTCTTAGTAAAGTACCACAAAAATGGAAAAGCAAGTATCCAATGTACTCAATACTAGTATAAGCCAGTAGACGATCGATCTAATACATCTCCACACAAGAGGAAGACTTAATTCATGTTAGGAAGGAGGAAGAAGGCACAGAGGGGGAGGGGAGGAGATTGGTGTGCTTCTAACTTAATGGACACAGTGTAAGAGCATATGGCACACCTCTTGGGTGTGGGACACAACTACAAGAGGAACTCTATGTAACAAATGGAAACATTGTACCCTAGTTGTTTATAACCTCACATTAACCTGAAAAAAAAATAGAACTGAGATCTTGTGAGAGCCACAGAGTAAATCACCATGGCAGACAAATGGAACAAGAATGGGAGTATTATATGGTGCTTGTGGCTCAGTGGGCTGGGTGCTGGCCCCATATACCAAGGGTTGGGGGATCAAACCTGGCTCTGGCCAAACTGCAACAAAAAAATAACCAGGTATTGTGGCGGGCACCTGTAGTTGCAGCTACTCGGGAGGCTGAGGCAAGAGAATTGCCTAAGCCCAAGAGCTGGAAGTTGCTGTGAGCTGTGATGCCACAGTACTCTACTCAGGGTGACAGAGTGAAACTCTGTCTCTAAAGAAAAGAAAAGAATGGGAGTATCCTGACCAGGATTCTTGTAAATGGAAGAGCAGATCATTATCTTAGGAGAGCAGAGGGTGCTAGCCCCGGGCCTGTGGTCATTCCAATGTGTAGTTATGGAGCAATTTTGGCAGGAAATCTGATTTTAGATGGGGCAATTTGGAGTTTCATATTTAAAGAAACGAATTGTGAGTCTGTCATGTGCACACAGTGCCAAACAACTCTCTTCACACTGTTTTATCAAATAATCATACACGTCACAACTTCTCCTTATCCGGATGTGTCCTTACGGGAACTCACACAGATGAAACACTCCCTAGTCTATCCCTCTGAGTGTCTCACTTACACTCTGAGGAAGTTAAACTTGAAATCTTGAATCTTCTGGCCCATATTTAGAGATAATTCTCTTTCTGGAAGATATTCTTTATTTGAGCCTTAAGACTAAACAGCTAGGGCCGGGTGCAAGTAGCTCATGCCTATAATTCTAGCACTCTGGGAGGCCGAGGGGAGTGGATTGAGTGAGACCCTATCTCTACTAAAAATAGAAAAACTAGCTGGGCATTGTGGCATTCACCTGTATGTCAGCTACTCAGGAAGCTGAGGCTGGTGGATCCCTGAACTCAAGAGTTTGAGGTTGCTGTGAGCTATGATGATACCATGGCACTCTACCCAGAGTGACAGTGAGATTTTTATCTCAGAAAAAAAAAAAAAAAAAAAGGGAAGACCTGTACTTCGTTTCCCCAGGCATTCTGCCCAATTTACAAAATGGCAATCCTTGCAATTCTTTTTTTTTCTTTTTTTATTAAATTATAACTTTGTACATTGATGCATTTATGGGGTTCAGGGTACTGCTTTGATATACAATGTAAAATGTTTACATTGAACTAAGTAACAGATCCGTCACAATTATACTCATTTCTTTTTTTTTTTTTTTTGGAGACAGAGCCTCAAGCTGTCCACCTGGGTAGAGTGCTGTGGCATTACAGCTCACAGCAACCTCCAACTCCTGGGCTCAAGTAATTCTCCTGCCTCCACCTCCCAAGTAGCTGGGACCACAGGCGCCTGCCACATTGCCTGGATATTTTTTGGTTGCAGCTGTCATTGTTGTTTAGCGGGCCCAGGCTGAATTTATACCCGCCAGCTTAGGTGTATGTGGCTGGCACCTTAACTGCTTGTGCCACAGGTGCCGAGCCTATACTCATTTCTTCATAGTTTTGAAATGTACCAGATACCCTCCCGCCTCCCATATTCCCCCTCTGCTCCCCTCTCTCCCCTCTTCCTTTCTACTTTCTGGACTATAGTTATGTTTTGCTATTCCTATGAGTGTGTAGGTGGTTATATATTGATTTCATAGTAGTATTGAGTACATCGTATACTTTTTTCTCCATTCTTGAGTTACTTTACTAAGAAGAATATGTTCTAGCTCCAGCCAGGTAGCAATTCTCTTTTTCATTTGACCTGATATGTCTTGTGTGGTCACAGTAAATTGACACACAGTAAAGAATGCTCAGGAAGTAGAAACAGACAAAGGAAACACTTCATCGTCAGCGTCTTAGCAGAGAATTGAATTCCATTGCTTGGTCCTGCTGTCCATAAATGCATAGAGGGACAGATTGTAGATATTATCTCGATGAAAGTTATAAAGCAGGTTAATTTTTACAAAATTGTTGTCCTACTATGTGCCAGGCGTTTGTTTTTTCATGTAAGAGAATGCTTCCCTTTCCTACTAGTTAACATCTAGTATGCTAGTATGAATCATTTATGCAAAAGGATTGCTGTCACTCATTTATATTTTAATGTATACATTTATTTACCCGGAAAATGCTGCTTTTTAAGAATGTTTAGTTTTTGGCTGGGCAGGGTGGCTCATGCCTGTAAATCTTGGCACTCTGGGAGGCCAAGGTGGGTGGATTGCTTGAGCTCAGGAGTTCAAGACCTACTTGAGCAAGAACAAGACCACATCTCTACTAAAAAGAGAAAAATTTAGCCAGGTATTGTGGTGGGCACCTGTAGTCCCACTTACTCAGGAGGCTGAGACAGGAAGATCACTTGAGTCCAGGAGTTTGAGGTTGCTGGGAGCTAGGCTGATGCCACAGCACTCTACCCAGAATGACAGAGTGACATTCTGTTTTCAAAAAACAAAAATAAAAATCTTTTAATTTTGGAGCAGCACCTGTGGCTCAGTGAGTAAGACACTGGCCCCATATACTGAGGATGGTGGGTTCAAACATGGCCCTGGCCAAACTGCAACAAAAAAATAGCCAGGCACTGTGGCGGGTGCTTGTAGTCCCAGCTACTTGGGAGGCTGGGGCAAGAGAATTGCCTAAGCCCAAGAGCTGGAGGTTGCTGTGAGCTGTGATGACACAGCACTCTACCGAGGGTGACAAAGTGAGACTTTGTCTCTAAAAAAAAAAAATTTTAATTTTTAACAATTTTTTGCTTAAAGAAAGTAACTGATGAGATTTTAAGACTGTTTCCCAGCATGTAGTAGATTGAAACCAATAGCTCAATGATTTTCTATTCCCTGTATTCCTGTCTTTGGTCATGAACCCAATAAATATTTCTTGACTGCTTTGTGTACCAGACACTATGCTGGGTGTTTGGATACGATGGATAGGAAAAAGTTAGGCAAGATTCATTTCTTCATGGCTTAGCCTAGTGAGGGTAACAATATAATAATACAAATATGTGTTGGATTAGGAATTGACAGGCGCTATGAAGGAGATGTATCAAGTCCTAGGGGACAGAGGATTTGGCCTGGTCATAAAAGCCAAAAGCTTCTCTGAGAAACTGATATTTGAGCAGAAATTGAAGGAATTGGAGTCATTAAGGAGGGAGGAGTGTTTCAAGATAAGAAAACAGTGTATGCAAAGTCTCGATGACAGTGGAGAGTCAAGGGGGTACAATATGTTTAAAAATTTTTGGTTTGAGGCTGAGTGTGGTGGCTGACGCCTGTAATCCTAGCACTCTGGGAGGCTGAGGTGAGTGGATTGCTTGAGCTCATGAGTTTGAGACCAGCCTGAGCAAAAATTGAGACCCATCTCTACTAAAAATAGAAAAACTGAGGCAAGAAGATGGCTTTAGCCTAAGAGTTGGCTGTTGCTGTGAGCTATGATAATACCATGGCACTCTGCCCAGGGTGACAGCTTGAGACTCTGTCTCAAAAAAAAAAAAAATGTGCCAAATTTTTTTTGGGGGGGGTATAATATGCTGATAGATTTGGTTGGGATTAGTTGTCAGGTTACTGAAACAGACAAAGCTCAACTAAAGGAGTTGGAGGAAAAGGGAATAGAATTAGGGGATATTTGGGGAGGGGGTGAGGGAAAGAGAGTGGTCATACATAACTTCTGGGTTTTAGGCTTATTCAATTGGATGATCAGAAGGAACAAGGTTAGAAATATTGGTATATTGGTGGGGGGAGTGGCAAGAGCAAGAATCCTTGTTAAGCTTGGGCACGTTTGAGAAACCCAGGAGGACAAGGCAAGTTGCCAATGTGTGCTCAAGTTTGACACTTGAAGAGACAGAGGCTTACAGTAGAGATATAAATTTATGAGTCATGTCTGGATGGATGGCAATAAAGAAATTGAGGAGAGAGAGTACCTGGGGAGAGAATGTTTTAGAATGCATTTAAGCAAATGATTTGCTTTCTTTCAGGGATGTGTCTATTAAGCCTTGTCTCTAAGTACAGGATAAATCATTTTTATTTCTGATCAAGGTCTCTCAGTTTTTAGAGGAGGTAGATAAACTTGTGAATTTAGGCAGAAGTGGTCCTAAGATTATGTCAAATAGGTGAACCCTGCTGGGCTTCAAATAAAAAAAGAAAATTAACTAAAAAGACAGGAAAAAAAAATTTTTTTTTGAGACAGAGTTTGTTATGTCACCCTTGGTAGAGTGTGGCGTCATCAGAGCTTATGGCAACCTGAAACTCTTGGGCTGGAGTGATTCTCTTACTTCAGCCTCCCAAGTAGCTGGAACTATAGGTGCCCACCACAACACCCGGCTATTTTTTGGTTGTAGTTTCATTGTTGTTTGGCAGACCCGGTCAGGATTCCAACCCACCAGCCCCAGTGTATGTGGCTGGCACCCTAGCCGCTGAGCTATAGGCGCTAAGCCAAAAGATTTTTCTTTTCTTTTTTTTGAGACAGAGCCTCACTATGGGTGCTCGCCAGAACGCCCGGCAATTTTTTGGTTGCAGCCGTCATTGTTGTTGGCAGGCCCGGGCTGGATTCAAACCCACCACCTTGGATATATGTGGGTGGTGCCTTAGCCACTTGAGCCACAGGCGCCTAGCCAAAATTTTTCTTTTTTGGTGGGGTATAGAGCCTCAAGCTGTTGCTTTGCCGTAGCATCACAGCTCACAGCAACCTCCAACACCTGGGCTCGAGCAAATCTTTTGCCCCCGCCTCCCAAGTAGCTGGGACTACAGGCGCCTGCCACAACGCCTGGCTATTTTTTGGTTGCAGCCATGGTTTTTTGGTGGGCCTAGGCTGGATTTGAACCCGCCAGCTCAGGTGTATGCGGCTAACACCTTAGCCACTTGAGCCACAGGCTTCAAGCCTGAAAGATTTTTCCTAATCTTTAGGAAAAGTCACCTTCTAGCTGTCTGCTGGGAAGGCAAGTAGTGCAAAAGGAGAGGACAGGTAAAATGTGGAGGTCTACACAGAAAATTAAATCCCATGTCAGCAAACAGACTGCTTAAAATGGTCAAACATATCCTTTTAACCTATAGCAGTTTGAAGATGTTTCCTGTGTATAGATTGAATTCATCTACTAATGAATTCATCTAATTAATCTTTTCTACTGCCTTTTGTGAGTTGAAAGTGTTTGCTTTATTTCACATCCAGGCGTTCACATTCCTTCAAAATGTCATCGTTAGCAGCCATCACAGGTAGGAGGCCTGTGGTTCTTCTTTACTCCAACCCTGGTTTCCAGTATCCTAGGCTTCTTCCTCTTGCCTTCTCTGCCAGTGAGTATTTCCTCCCTGATTTATTAGTTTTCCATTTAAAAATTCTCTGTTCAGGGTTCAGCACCCATAACTCAGTGGCTAGGACGCAGGCCACAAACACCAAGGCTGGCAGGCTCTAGTCAGGCCCAGGCCTGCTAAATAACAGTGACAACTGCAACAACAACAATAACAGACTCAAGCAGCTAAGGCGTCAGCCACATACACCTGAGCTGGCAGGTTCAAATCCAGCCTGGGCCCGCCAAACAACGATGGCTGCAACCAAAATAGCCAGGCGTTGCGGCAGGCACCTGTAGTCCCAGCTACTTGGGAACCTGAGGCAGGAAAATCGCTTGAGCCCAGGAGTTGGAGGTTGCTGTGAGCTGTGATACCACAGCACTCTACTCAGGGCAACAGGTTGAGGCTCTGTCCCAAACAACAACAACAAAAAAACAATAGCTGGGTGTTGTGTCGGGCACCTGTAGTCCTAGCTACTTGGGAGGCTGAGGCAAGAGAATTGCTTAAGCCCAAGAGTTTGAGGTTACTGTGAACTATGATGCCACAGCGCTCTACCAAGGGTGACATGGTAAGACTCTGTCTCAAAAAAAAAAAAAAATCTGCTCAGGTATAATAAGCATTTATTGATCACCTGTCATGTGGCAGGCATCACTTCCACCTTCATTATCTTACTAAACAAGTATCTGTTAGGTGCCCACTGCATGTTCACCGCAGGCTAGGAATTGTGAAGAGTATCAATAGGTAGAATCCAGAATTTTACCCTCTGGGTTCTTACGGTCTGGTCAGAACAAACAGACAAAAAACAAGAAACCCCAAACAATTAGGATTCACTTAAGTATAACATAGGCTAGAATAATCCCAACAGGATGTCTGGAGGAGGTAGGCAGCTGGGGGGGGGGAGCTTTGAAGAAAGGAGAGGGTTTGGACAAACAGAATGGGGGATAGCCCAGGCAGAAGCATAGTCTGAGCAGGTACCAAACTTAGCTAAGCCCAGGAAAGAGATGAGCCCAGTTGCCTGCTGGAGCTATCCCAGAAGACCCCCTTCCTTAATGATCTTTTTTTTTTTTTTGAGAAGGAGCCTCAAGCTTTTGCCCTGAGTAGAGTGCTATGGCATCACAGCTCACAGCAACCTCCAACTCCTGGGCTCAAGTGAGTCTCCTGCCTCCGCCCGCCTTCCAAGTAGCTGGGACTACAGGTGCCCACCACAATGCCCGGTTATTTTTTGGTTGCAGCTGTCATTGTTGTTTGGTGGGCCTGGGCTGGATTTGAACCTGCCAGCTCAGGTGTATGTGGCTGGTGCCTTAGCTGCTTGAGCCATAGGCGCCAAGCCTCCTTAATGATCTTGATGCTAAAACTGCTAGTTAATACCCTAGAATTTTTTTAGTTAACTAGGTAGAGAAAATTTTCTTGTCTTTTTTCTTTTTTTGAGACAGAGTCTCACTCTATCACCCTCAGGAGAGTGCCATGACATCACAGCTCACAGTAGCCTCAAACTCTTGGGCTCAAGCAATCCTCTTGCCTCAGGCTCCCTAGTGGCTGAGACTACAGAAACTCACCACCACGCCCAGCTAGGTTTTTTATTTTGTATAGAGATGAGGTCTTGCTGTTGTTCAGGCTGGTCTTGAACTCCTAAACTCAAGCAATCCACCTGCCTTGGGTCTCTTAGAGTGCTAAAATTTTATTTTCATATAAAAGTACTATGATATTGACCAGGCACGGTGGCTCATGCCTATAATACTAGCACTCTGGGAGGCCAAGGCAGGTAGATTGCTTGAGCTCATGAGTTCAAGGCCACCCTGAGCAAAAGCAAAACCCTGTATTTACTAAAAATAGAAAAACTGAAGCAAGAGGATTGCTTGAACCTGAGTTGAAGGTTGCTGAGAGCTATGACACCACGGCACTCTACCCAGTGACAGCTTGAGACTCTGTCTCAAAATAAATAAATAAATAAATGTACTATGACATTTTTGTAGATTACTTGAATAAATACAACTGAGAAACAGGAACAAAATTTAAATTACCCATAATCTTACTACTTAGAGACAATCCCTATTATAACATTATTTTGGTGTATATCCTTTTGGAAAATCTTGTATGTATACAGATGGACAGCTTGACATGCACAAAATCAATTAACAACCCCCTACAAATACTATTTTCTATATTATTATGCCTATTCAACTGGAATGTTGCATGATTTTTTTCTTTTTAAAGATGAAAGGCAGGCCAAAGTGACTCATGCCTGTGTCCTAGCACTTTGGGAGGCCGAGGCGGGTGGATTGCTTGAGCTCAGGAGTTCAAGATCAGACTGAGCAAGTATGAAACCCTATTTCAACTAAAAATAGAAAGACTAAGGGGGTGATGTGGCAGGCACCTGGAGTCCCTGGTACTTGAGAGGCTGAGACAGGAGGATTGCTTGAGCCCAGGAGTTTGAAGTTGCTGTGACCTATGATGAGGGCACTAAACTCTAGCTTGGGCAATAGAGTGAGATTCTGTCTCAAAAAAAAAAAAAAAAAAAAAGGGCTCGGCGCCAGTAGCACAATGGTTATGGTGCCAGCTAGACAACAATGACAGCTGAAACAAAAAATAGCCAAGCATTGTGGTAGACACTTGTAGTCCCAGCTACTTGGGTGGCTGAGGCAAGAGAATCACTTAAGCCCAAGAGTTTGAGGTTGCTGTGAGCTATGATGCCATACCACTCTACCCAGAGCAACATAGTGAGACTCTGTCTCAAAAAAAAAAAAAAAAAAAAAATGTCAGGTAGAAGGGGGGGTGCAGGGGATCACATATGTAGCCCCTGCTCGGGGGGGCTTAGAGGGGTGGGTTGCTTGAGCTCAGGAGTTGGAGGTTGCTATGAGCTGTGAAGCCAAAGCACTCTACCCAGGGCGAAATCTTGAGCCTCAGTCTCAAAAATATAAATAATTAAAAAAAGAAAGGAGGTTGGAAGACTATGCACAGGGGGTAAGTACAAGTGTCGTTCTA
>CAUYQV010010959.1:0-14926 GCA_963574575.1 Galagoides demidoff | reverse complement strand
TTTTTTTTTTTTTTTTTTGAGACGGAGCCTCAAGCTATCCCCCTGGGTAGAGTGCCATGGCATCATAGCTCATAGCAACCTCCAACTCCTGGGCTCAAGCCAGTCTCCTGCCTCTGCCTCCCAAGTAGCTGGGACCACAGGTGCCCGCCACAATGCCCGGCCATTTTTTGGTTGCAGCCGTCATTGTTGTTTGGCGGGCCCGGGCTGGGGATTCGAACCCGCCACCTTAGGTGTATGTGGCTGGTGCCTTAGCTGATTGAGCCACAGGCGCTGAGCCTGGAGTTTCCTTCTTTACAGTTATACTCACCAAGGCCCTTGGCAGCTCCATAATTCTCTGAGTTCACATGAAAGTGCTTTGGAACGATACAGGAACTGAAGAACAAAATTCAGGGTGTCTTGTTGGTGGTAGAGTGAGGAGAGAGGGGCTACACCTGTGGCTGTGGGCCTGGGGGAGCTCCAGGAGGCTGGCAGTGGAGGGGCTGATGGGGGTAAGCAGGGCTGGTTTGTGTTGCACTCTGCTTGGGGTGTGAGTGGGGCTGGGCACCAGTCTGTCGGGCACTTGAGCCTTCCCATGATCTCTGGGCTGAGCAAGGGACCTGCTATTCATGTGCCCTGATGTCAGTACCCAATCTGGCTGGGGCCTGGGTGCTGGTGTCTTGGCAGCAGCACATACAGTGTCTTCATGTCCTGGTATAGACCAAGACTCATCTTACTAGAGACTCACCCCTTCCAGGGTGCCTGGATCCTCCATGGCCTCCCCATAGTTTCTGTTGCAGGGGCAATGGGGGGGGGGGCCTTCAGCTAGAAGCTAGAGGGGGAGGGACAAAACCAGACTGGATTTCACAGGATTGACCTGAGTGCTGTGGGAGGCTTCCCATGCCTCTCTGCCCATGCCTCCCAGAGATTTGGGCCCAATGGCACAGCTGCTTCCTGGGGATCGAGGCCTGGGGGCCCAATGGAGTGCTTGTTTCATTGAGAGACTTTCTGTCAGAGAAGTTATTTTTAGCTTGGGAAGGAAGGTCACAGGGCAAGAAGCCATCACCCTCAAACTCCAAGTTGTTTAGCAGTTCGTGGAAGCTTGGCAGGAGCTTGTAAACGCCATGGAAGAGAATGAATGTAAATGTGTTTACACAGATGCACATACTTGACTTTCTGTCCAGGACCCAGGAGTGGGCACACACAACAGCACGAAGGTCCTGGTAAACTCTTAGCGTTGGGAACCATCACCCTGCTGACCCCGGGACAATTCAGCCCTCTTATCCCACACCAGGAAAAGAGTGTCTTTTGAGAATGTCAGAAATGTTACAGGAGGTCAGAAAAAGAGTCCATTCAGTTCAGTATTGTTACCACCATCATCACCATCCCAAGCATCGTCATTACCACCACCATCAGCAGCATTGTCATAATCATTATCATCATCACCATCATCATCAGAGGAGAGTGGGGCCCATGGAAAAGAGAAGCCTCAACCACTGTTGAAGGGAAAAATGCCTCGCTTTGGGAGAACCACCGAACTTGGGAACCCCTGCGGGCTTCTTCATAGTGGGAAGGAGCCAGGAGTAGAAGACTCAGGGTCAGGATTATTTGGCTTAGCAGTTGCAGTGGTTTGCAGTTTTGCAGATTATAATTACTAGATAATTTTTTTAAGTCCTGATGTTGATGCTATATCCCAGACTGTTTAAATCAGAACCACAAGGGAGGGAATAAAGTGTGGGACAAAGAACCAGGTGATTTAATGTGTAGCTTATGCTGAGAATTACTGGTTGAGAAGCAGTTTTTAAAAATGTTTTGTTTATTTATGTATGTATGTATTTATTTATTTTAAGACAGAGTCTTGCTATGTCACCTTCAGTAGAGTGCCATGGTGTCACAACTCACAGCAACCTCAAACTCTTGGGCTCAAGTGATTCTCTTGCCTTAGCCTCCCAAGTAGCTAGGACTATAGGCGCCTGCCTGATGCTTGGCTATTTTTTGTTGCAGTTGTCGTTGTTGTTTAGTTGGTCCCGGGCCAGGTTTGAACCCACCATGGTGCCTTGGTTACCAATAGCCCATGCCCGGAATGATTTGTTAACCAAATTTTCCTATGCCTGTTTCCTTATTTCAAGACTGTTAATAATCCTAGGTGGTACCACTGTGCTATGGGCGCCAAGCCTGTTTTTATTCTTTTAGAGACAAGATCTTGCTCTGTTGCCCATGCTGGACAACAGTGATATGATCACAGCTCACTGCAACCTTGAACTCCTAGGCTCAAGCGATCCTTCTGCCTCAGCCTCCCAAGTAGCTGGGATTATGGGCTTATACCACAGATAGCTAATGAGAGGAAATTTTATGAGGTGGTATAGACCAGCGCCTCTCAAACTGTAATGTGCTAATGAATCACATGGCTGTCTTGTTAAAATGCAGAGTCTGATTGTGGCTGGGCTGGGGTCTGAAGGCCTGCATTTCTGACAAGCTTCCATGTGATACTGATGCTGCTAGTCCTTGGATTGCACTTTGAATAGTGAGAGCATAGAACCCTGCTCAGAGGTCAGAACCCTGCTTCCTGGGGATCGAGCCCCTGGGGGCCCAATGGAGTAGTCTCCTTTGTGGTTCTGCAATCACATGGCCTAAGCCAGCTATGGGCTCTTTGACATTATTGGGTAAGGGCTTCAATGCCTGTGGTCTCAGTCTCATCTATATAGCGGACGTATGAGTTATACTTGTTTTAAAGAAGCAAATAAGATTAAACTCAGTAAGATTAAGTTAATGTTTTATATATAGAAGGTGCTTAAATATTGCCCAGCAGATTAAAATTGTACAGATGTATCTCATATGACACATACATACCTTGCTGCTCAGAGGACATGCAAATTGGCAAAGTAAAAAGATGCTTTGTAAAACAAGTTCCTGCCATTGGGGAAATGAGATGTAGGTAAAGGAATCAAGATTTACCAGTATGTAGGTTCCCCCGACTGAGGGACCAGGAATTCTTGCTGGCACCCAAATCTAACCATGCACCTCTTCTACTACTTTCTGTGGGTCAGGCAGGACCCCACAGAATTAAAAATTGGTTCCTAAAATCCTGGAGCCAGGAACAGCATGGAGCATGATCCCAGAAAGAATGTGCATGCAGGCAGGGCTGCATGCAGATGGCAAGGGGCCCCTGTGCCCCACCAGGCACATCATGGCATGGAATGCCTGGACAAAGTTGGCAGTTCTGGGTTCTGGTCACTCACAAGCCAGCTGGTGGCCATATGTCTGGGGCAGGTCTAATACCGTTAGGCTTTCACTAATTTAGTTCTAAAGTCTTTCTGACAATAATACAGGAGGTTGAATTGGTCTTGGACATGAAAATACTGGGGAGGAGTTTTCTGTATCAGTGTACGGGGTTATTCTATGATAAGAGGTGCTAATGCTTCCTGTCCTGAATTTTATAGTGTGTTGGTTGGCTGTGGGGACTAATAAGAACATATTTATTTCTGATCTATGGAGGCTTCCCCGAGGAGGAAGGGATATACCCTAAAGTGGCTTTTCTTCATGGGAGGCAGAGATAGGATAGTAGGCTGTGGGCTGAGAAAGGGGATCTCTGCACCCAGCAGACAAATGGGGTGCTGCTTCCTTGGAGAGAGCCCTTGAGAACCAAGGGAGAACAGGGTTGTCTTAGCTATCTTTTTTTTTTTTTTTGAGACGGAGCCTCGAGCTATCCCCCTGGGTAGAGTGCCATGGCATCACAGCTCACAGCAACCTCCAACTCCTGGGCTCAAGCGAGTCTTCTGCCTCCGCCTCCCAAGTAGCTGGGACCACAGGCACCCGCCACAATGCCTGACCACTTTTTGGTTGCAGCCATCATTGTTATTTGGCGGGCCCGGGCTGGGGATTTGAACCTGCCACCTTAGGTGTATGTGGCTGGCGCCTTAGCCGCTTGAGCCACAGGCGCCGAGCCTGTCTTAGCTATCTTAAGGGGGGCTCCTGAGGTCCCTAGGTCCCTGTGAACCTGCAGTGTCCTCCCATGGTGGGCTCCTCCTTGAACAGATACCAGCCTGGGTGGGAGTGCATGCACAGGTAGACCCCATTTTCTTTCTTTCTTTTTTTTTTTTTGAGACAGAGCCTCAACCTGTCCCCGTGGGTAGAGTGCTGTGGCATCACAGCTCACAGCAACCTTCAACTCCTGGGCTCAAGCGAGTCTCCTGCCTCCGCCTTCCAAGTAGCTGGGACTACAGGCACCTGTCACAAAGCCCAGCTATTTTTTGGTTGCAGCTGTCATTGTTGTTTGGCGGGTCAGGGCTGGATTCGAACCCGCCACCTTAGGTGTATGTGGCTGGCGCCTTAACCACTTGAGCCACAGGTGCCGAGCCATGGACCCCATTTTCTTTTCTTTTTTTGAGACAGAGCCTCAAGCTGCCCCCCTGGGTAGAGTGCCGTGGCCTCACAGCTTACAGCAACCTCCAACTCCTGGGCTCAAGGGAGTCTCCTGCCTCTGCCTCCCAAGTACCTGGGACCACAGGCGCCCGCCACAATGCCTAGCTATTTTTTTTTTTGGTTGCAGCCATCTTTGTTGTTTGGTGGGCCCTGGCTGGATTCGAACCCACCACCTTAGGTGTATGTGGCTGGCGCCTTAGCTACCTGAGCCACAGGCGCTGAGCCGACCCCATTTTCCAAACATATTAAACTTGACCCTTGATGGAGGTCTCTGGTGTGGGCCGGGCCCCTACTTTGCCCTCTTCTGCCTTGTCCTCTACTCTCTGGATGAAGCTACAGGCCCTTAGAAAGGGATCCCCTCGGAAGGGGTTGGCTGAGGCCACTGGGAAGGCCCTGCCTGTTTTGGATATCTCCTCCTCAGGCCATGTCTCCTCTAATCTAAGGTAGCAAGGCCAGCAAATGCCTGCCCTGAAGGGGACAGGGTTAGATGTGTGACTTAATAAGGTTGAGAGCCACATGTAATCCCCTAAGTACTTTGCTGGGTAACCTAAGATTATCTGGCCTGCAAACACCTGTTTTCACCCCTTTGTTGATAGCGGTATAAAAAGCATGCTGCTTAATACTCTAGGAACTGACAAGGGGTGGGGTGTACAAGCATTTGTCCTATCTTAGATGTATCTTTTGGTGAGCTAGGCTGCACGTGCCCATCAGCAAGGGTGATGAAGGACTGGAAGGGCTTGCCCAGGTTTCCATCCATATGCAGTTGTCAGGACCGTGCAGGAGACTTAAAGGTCAGGGCAGGGTTGTGGGACAGTGTAGCTGCTTACTCCCTCAGTGATGGGCAGTGGGCCAGTCTTTTAGCTCCCCAGTCCACAATTTGCACGTCTTGGGAAGGAGGTTCTGTTTGCTATACACAAGGTAGTCACAAAGACCTGGGGAGGTCAATGTGACCAGACATAGGTAGTACCACACTTGCAGAAGATAGGAACTAGACTGATGTAGACTCTTTGAGAGCAGAGCCAGTGCCAACCCTGTGAAACTGACCAATCATGTTCTAATCATTTAGAACTGCAAGTCTCTGCTTCGGGTGGCACAGAAGATGTTGCCAATTTGTTGGAGAATCATTTCTCTGCTGGAGATGCAAGTCTAGAGGAGAAAGAAAGGGTGCTTTATGCAGATGCAGCCCCTCAAGATGAGAATCTACTCCTTCACTACTCAGATGGCAGGGGGGCTGACAGCCAGGAGAAGACGGCTGCTGGGGCCCCTCCCACTGACCCTGAAGCCAGCCTTTCCAACATCTCAGCTGCAGAGTCAGCTCCAACTGGAGACAGGGATGCTGAGGGGCCTGGGGAGGATGAGGAGGGCCCCCCAGCAGCAAGCACCCTTCCTCCAGGAGGGGATGAGGGGCCCATGGAAGAAGAGGGACCTGAGCTCAGCTCTGGAGAGGAGGCAACGGGGCTTCCTGCAGAGGGAGCTGCCCTTGGTGGCACAGAAGGATGGGCTGGTAGTGGCGAGGTCCCCAAGGAAGCCAAGGAAGTCCCAGGGGACAGCCAGCCTGAGGCAGAGGGGGCCTCTCCTGGCTTAGCAGGCGAAGAGTTCCACAGCCTGGACATGGAGGGTGTGGGCAGCCCAGGGGCTGGTCAGGAGCCAGAAGTGCTTAAAGGAGCCCCAGATGTGGCTGTGGGAGAAGAGCTATTGGACATTGACACAGGAGCCAGGGGAGGCACTGAGGCCCAGGGCAAACCTGGCACAGAGGTGAGGGTCAGCTCAGGGTCTGAGGCAGGAGGCACAGAGGAGGACATGGATGAGGCCTCCTCTGAAGAAGAGGCTGGCGACAACAGTGGAGTCCCATCTGCAGAAGAGTCAGAAGAAAGTGGGGATGCGGCAAGTTCAGAAGAAGCAGAGGATGCCTCTGAGGAGGAGGAGGAGAAGGAAAAGGAGGAACAGAAGGAGGAGGTGGCAGGGGAGCCTGAGGAAGCAGCAGGAACCACCAGTCATCGGGACAAAGGGCCTCAACTCAACCCCAAGGAATTGAATCCAAGGCCCGAGGGTGACGAGGCCTGGGAAGCTATGGCAGAGGACCTCGAGGAGGGACTTCTGGGGAGGGGGCCTCCCACGACTGCTCCCCAGGGTAGGAGTTCCTTAAGAGCAACCCAGCACCTTGGGCAGCTGTATTCTGGAAGTCTTGTGTTGGGGGGACAGGCAGGGACAGGGTGGGACAGTCAGATAGATAGGCAGGGACAGTCAGGCCCCAGCCAATCTTGGGGTTGGCAGGGAGGTCCCAGGCAGGGTTCCTACCTGGAGATGTGCCTTTGGGCTGCACATTAGCTGCCTGCCTCTGGTTTGGAGGGGCTGGTGAGAGGGTCCAGAGGGCCTCGGAACTTCTGAGCCAGGCCAGCTAGCCTCCCCTTCCGGGTCCCTGGATGCACTTTAATACACATCAGCACCTCAGCCTAAAGAACTGAGGGGTTCGTGATGGGGTCCCCGTGGCCAGCTGGTGGAGGGTGTGCTGGGAGTTGGTGGGAGTGGGTTGGGAACACCTGGGTGATTGCCTGGGTAGGTAAGCACTTGGGGTCTTCCCTGAAGACTAGGCCATAGAAGGCATTGGAGAGCTGAGACCATTGTGTGATAAGAACTCAGGCTGGCTGTGACCACTGATGTCTTACAGATGCTCACTTGAAGCAAAGGGATGGGACCAGGAGCAGCGGGTGGGGAAAGGGCAGGGCCCTCAGAGTAGTGTCTGGCACTGGGAACCCACTGAGTGCTGACTTAGACCAAAGCTGGGCTCTCAGGGTGGGGTGGGGGTCTTAAGCCTTTACTTTCCCAGGTGGTTTCCCCCCAGGTTTGCTTGCAGACTCTATCTTGCTTACTCTTTGTGGGTGCTTGTGCCTTGCAGAAAGGGATTCATGCTGCAGTCAATAAGCTCCTTGCCTTCCTCTTTCCCTGCCCTCCCTCTTTTGGGTCTAGGTGAAGCATCACTGTCCTGAGGTGCTGCACAAGGCTGATTGATTCTTCTTTACTTTGCAACCCAACTGGAAGTGGCTTCCCTCTGCCCCATGGGCTAGGGTCTGCCACTCCTAATTACCTAAAATTCCCTCTACAGGCAGCCTGGGTGGAGGTGACTGGGATATTAGAGGCCCTGGGGAGTTGAGCATCCCTCCTCAGAGTCTGCAGATAAAGTGAGCATCTCTTGCTTGCTTGGACAAAAGAATAGTTGACCCACTCCCCCTTAAAGGTACACAAGATGTGATGCAGGGGCTCCTCCCAGCCCTTCACACACAGCCGGTGTGATCCTAGTGAAGTTCTCACTTGGCGGTAACAATTGTCTGCTTAGAGCTCCTTCTGATTTTCTTTGCTGTTAGGATGAAAAGCAAACCCTGGGGAGCCCCTTGAGGCCCTGCCAGGCCAGCCCTGTCTTTAGCTGCCTAGTACTCAGCTCTGCCGCACTGCTGCAATATCCCTTCCTCCTGCTTCTTGCTAAACAACTTCTGTCTCAGGGTATCCACAGGAAACTTCTATGCCTTCTTTACTGAACTCAATCCTACTCAGCAGTAGACCTGGGAGGTCCTCTCTGACCTCCTTGCTGAGACTGTGCAGGCTACTTCTTGGCATACTTCCCTCCTAGCTTCTGGAGCATTTCTTCCCATGGCCATTTCACCGTTTCTAACTACTATAATATTTTGCTTGTATTATTTATTTATTTGAGACAGAGTTTCACTTTGTCACCCTCTGTGTGCTGTGGCATCACAGTTCACAGCAACCTCAAACTCTTGGGCTTAAGCAATTCTCTTGCCTCAGCCTCCCAAGTATCTGGGACTATAGGCACCTGCCATAACGCTCAGCTATTTTTATTTTTTGGTTGTAGTTCTCATTGTTGTTTGGCAGGCCCAGGCTGGATTTGAACCGGCCAGCTCTGATGTATGTGGCTAATGCCCTAGCTGCTGAGCTATAGGCTCTGAGCCTATTTATTTATTTTTAGAGATGGGGGTCTCACTATATGGCCCAGGCTGGTCTCAGACTTTGAGACTTGAGCAATCCTCCCACCTGAGCCTCCTAAAATCCTGGGATTAGGCTCGGCACCTGTGGCTCAAGTGGCTAAGGCACCAGCCACACACACCTAAAGTGGTGGGTTCCAATCCAGCCTGGGCCCACCAAACAACAAAGATGGCTGCAAACAAAAAATAGCCAGGCGTTGTGGCGGGTGCCTGTGGTCCCAGCTACTTGGGAGGCTAAGGCAGGAGACTCGCTTGAGCCCAGGAGTTGGAGGTTGCTGTGAGCTGTGATGCTACAGCACTCTACCTAGGGGGACAGCTTGAGGCTCTGTCTCAAAAAAAAAAAAAAAAAAAATCCTGGGATTATAGACCTGAGCCACAGCCTGGCCTGTTTTTTCATTTTAAAGACCAACTGTTCGTCATCTCTTTCCCCATTGACTAAGGAAAACTGCCCTGTAGGGAGCCCCTAAGGAGTCTCCCCCACAGAGTCACCCACCCCAGGGCTCTCCCCTTCCCTGTAGCCCCTGCTGTGCCCCTAGCCTAGGCCCCCTAGTGAGGCATGAGGCACTGGCACAGTAGGTGCTCAGCATGTTATCTGTTGAGTAGACAAAATGGCTCACAGAGCTTTGTGGAAGTTGAATTTGGGTTTTCTTTTCTTTCTTTTTTTTTTTTTTTGAGACGGAGCCTCAAGCTATCCACCTGGGTAGAGTGCCATGGCATCACAGCTCATAGGAACCTCCAACTCTTGGGCTCAAGCGAGTCTCCTGCCTCTGCCTCCCAAGTAGCTGGGACTACAGGTGCCCGCCACAACGCCCGGCCATTTTTTTGGTTGCAGCCATCATTGTTGTTTGGTGGGCCCGGGCTGGGGATTCGAACCCACCAACTTGGGTGTATGTGGCTGGCGCCTTAGCCGCTTGAGCCACAGGCGCCGAGCCTGAATTTGGGTTTTCAAAGTCCACCCTAAAGGTAAAACTCAAGTCAGTGCAACTTGGCAAGACTTTGCTTATCCCTGCTCAAGGTCCAGAGCTTGTCCACAGCTCCATGGTGGAAGGGGCTTGCTGGTTCTCATCTTGGCTTCGCCCTAAGGCTTTCTTTGCTTCTGTCCCCAGAAGAGACAGAGGATGTGAATGAGGAAGCCCTGATGAGGGACCGTTCCCACATTGAGAAAACCCTGATGCTAAACGAGGACAAACCAGCTGATGATTACTCTGGTAAGCAGGGCAGGGAGTGGGCTTGGGCCTAGGCTAGGGGCACAGCAGGGGCTACAGGGAAGGGGAGAGCCCTGGGGTGGGTGACTCTGTGGGGGAGACTCTGTGAGCAGGTCCAAGGCTGGGGCTCCAGACAGGCAGAGAGGAAGAGGATGATGGAACAGGGAGCAGGGTGAGTGGCGAGGATGGACCCCATTGCTGCTGCTGTGCTAGGGGAGGGGAAGATGGTTAGTAAGGATTCCACTCCTTTGCTTTGATTTTTTAGTTTATAAATCTGTTTCAGTTCAGGGGTTTACTTTACTCTCATAACAACCCAAGGATCTCAGTGGGGCTTGGTGTCTCCTCTTTCTGGATGAGCCAGCTAGGCTTGGAGCTGTAATAGCAGGATCTACTCCTGGCTTGGGGTAGAGACTAACAGGACCCTCAGTCCCACAGCCTTCCTCTATGTGCCTCACACTGTGCTCTTCCGGAGAGGACACTTGGGTTGTCTCCAGGAGCATGGGGGAGGGCAGTGGCTTCTGGGAATGCAAGGGTCAGGGTGTCAGTTCGTCTTCAGAGCCTCAGGCAGCACCTGCAGAGGCGGATAACAGGGAGAGAAATGGAACTCTCATCTGCCAAAGGAAGGGCCTTCGGGAGGGCTGCAGGCTGAGGCATGGACATACTTTTGAGGTGGACAGGGAGGAAGGGATTAGGTTTAAAAAATAACAACAGCTCAAGAGGCTTTGAGGGGTGGGTAGGAGAACACCCTTTGGTTTGAAGATTTCTGAGGGTTGAGGTGTATACCAGCTCCATAAATGCTAGTATGTCACATAGTCACTGGGCTGCATGCAGGGTGGGAGACTCTTCCACAGTGGAGGAGCCTACCAGAACCCATCCTATCTGATGTTCTCTCCACATCCCTCTCTGCCTTCAGCGGTGCTGCAGCGACTTCGAAAGATCTACCACTCATCCATCAAGCCCCTAGAGCAGTCTTACAAATACAACGAGCTTCGGCAGCATGAGATCACAGGTACAGCTCGGGGCCTATAGTTGGGGGCCTGCACCTCTGACCCACCCAGGCTTCCCTGGTGCCCACACAGGTTCACAAGCTCCGAGTGAAATGTATGCAAGGATGCGTGGGGCTGAGCCCTCTACTCTTTTTGGAGTAGTGCATGGCACTCTAAACCAGTGTTTTTCAACTTTTTTTATTTTACAGCACATTTGAACCTATGGTTAAACTTCCTTGGTATGCTTAAATTATATTGATCAAAAAAAAGACTAGAAAAACAAATATATTTACTGTGCTTTGAATTTCTTTTGAAAGTAATTTAATTAACGATCTTTAAAAATTTTCGCAGCACACCTGATATCCTTTTATGGCCACACTGGCTGAAAAATCACTGCTCTAAAGGGGTTTCACGGATAGCATTTTATTTGCAAGCATCAGTGCTTTAGTAGTGCAGAGTTTGATTTCTAACGGCCTTGATGCCAACTTCAATCCCTCCTGTGCTGAAGAGCCTAGAGGTCCTCCCTGCTCATTTACAGACTGAAGTCCTCCCACTGGCCTAGATGTCTCCTCTCTTCCTGTGGCTCTTCCCAGTTGGTTGCCCTGGGGCCTGGATTCTTTTAAAAATTGTTTTTGAAAGTAATAAGAGGGGCTCGGCACCTGTGGCTCAATCGGCTAAGGTGCCAGCCACATACACCTAAGGTGGTGGGTTCGAATCCCCAGTCCGGGCCCGCCAAACAACAATGATGGCTGCAACCAAAAAATGGCCGGGCGTTGTGGCGGGCGCCTGTGGTCCCACCTACTTGGGAGGCGGAGGCAGGAGACTTCCTTGAGCCCAGGAGTTGGAGGTTGCTATGAGTTGTGATGCCATGGCACTCTACCCAGGGGGATAGGTTGAGGCTCCGTCTCAAAAAAAAAAAAAAAAAAAGAAAGTAATAAGAGCAAGACATACTTGCTGCAAAACAAGTTTGAATACTGCAGAATGGTATCCATCGAAAAAGAGGAATTCCAGGCTTGGCCCCTAGAGCTCAGTGGCTAGGGCACCAGCAACATACACTGGAGCTGGCAGGTTTGAATCCAGCCCAGCCTGCCAAACAACAATGACAACTACAACAACAACAAAAAAATAGCTGGGTGTTGTGGTGGGTGCCTGTAGTCCCAGCTATTTGAGAGGCTGAGGCAAGAGAATTGCTTAAGCCCAAGAGTTTGAGGTTGTAGTAAACTGTGATGCCACAGCACTCTACCCAGGGCGATTAAAAAAAGAAAGAAAGAAAGAAAAAAAATTCCATTCTTGATTTCCAGCTTCTTTTATTATACTCCCCAACACACTCACTGTTAATAGTCTCTTGTGAATACTACCAGATATTTCCTTTGCATATGAGCATAAAAAAGTCTTTTTTTTTGCTTGTTGTTTTTTACAGAAATGGAATTACATTATGCAACAGGTGTATAGTTTTACCTTATTCCTTCTGCTTGCTCTTCTCTTATGTGAATGAAGCATATTCATATTCTGTGAGATAAGACCCCACCAATTGGCAACAGGGTGTTTCTCATTTTCCAATTTTTAAAATGTTACAGATACTATTACAATGATTACATATTTTGTGCAAGCATATTTGTAGGGTGAGTTTTAAAAACCAAAACACTAGAATTAGACATTTTGCTGGTGTTGCCAAATTGCCTTTGATTATACCAATCTGTACTAAAATAACAGTAAATAGACAAGAGCTCTTGTTCCCCTCATGGCAATGTCATTTTTAAGTGTTACTCATCTTCTGATATTTTAACAATGGTATCTTACTTCTGATATTTTAACAATGGTACCTCTGTAATTTAACAGAGGAAATTACAAACATTTCCCTCTGTTAACTGGCTATTGCTATATGATCTTATTTGATATTCTCTATGGCTATAAAGTGAGTAAGCATTCTAGGGTTGATATTCTTCCTATTTTACAGAAAGGGAACCTGAGGCCCAGAGAAGTGCTGGGTTACCTGGGACCATACAGCTGGATTAGGAGCTGTAATTTATTAATTATCCTTGGACAGAACTGCTCCGCTCCACAGCTTCCCAACTGAGAGTCAGTTGTCCTCTTCCACTCTGTAGAGCACACATGGACATTACTGTGAGGTTACACAATCTCCCAATGGCTTTCCTCTGTCCTCTGCACTTGTCTTTTCTTTTCTTTTTTTTTTTTTGAGACGGAGCCTCAAGCTATCCCCCTGGGTAGAGTGCCATGGCATCACAGCTCACAGCAACCTCCAACTCCTGGGCTCAAGCGAGTCTCCTGACTCCGCCTCCCAAGTAGCTGGGACCACAGGTGCCCACCACAACACCTGGCCATTTTTTGGTTGCAGCCATCATTGTTGTTTGGCGGGCCCGGGCTGGGGATTCGAACCCGCCACCTTAGGTGTACGTGGCTGGCGCCTTAGCCGATTAAGCCACAGGCGCCGAGCCTGCACCTGTCTTTTCACCTAACCCTAAAATAGATTAGAGTCAGGGCCGGTGCTCTAACTTGTAATCCTAGAACTCTGGGAAGCAGAAGTGAAAGGATCCCTTGACCTCCATGTTAGAGACAAGCCTGGGTAAAAGTAAGCCCTGTCTCTATTAAAAATAGAAAAATTAATAGCCAGACGTGTGGTGGGCACCTGTGGTTCCAGATACTTGGGAGGCTGAGATAAGAGAATCACTGAAGCCCAAGAGTTTGAGGTTGCTGTGAGCTGTGATGCTATGGCACTCTACTTAGGGCGACAGCTTGAGACTCTGTCTCAAAAAAAAAAAATTAGCCAGACGTTGTGGCAAGAGGATTGCTTCAACTGAGGGGTTTGAGATTACTGTGAGCTAAACTGGTGCTGTGGTGCTTTAACCTGGGTAGCAGAGTGAGATTCTGTCTCAAAAAAAAAGAAAAAAGAAAAAAAAGAAAAAGAAAAAGAAGGAAAGAAAGGAAAAAGAAAGAAAAAAAGAAATTGACTGGCTTGAGACCAGCCAGAGCAAGGCAACACCCCTGTCTCTAAAAAGAAAAGAAAAGAAAAAAAGAACAGTGTTTGGGCCCTCCTAGAAAATGCCAGTCTGGATAGTCACAAGGATGAGGGCGCTCCATTTCCTGGTCCTGGAGGCAGTTTCTGGGTTTAGCTCTTTCCTCCTGGTCTCTCCCTGCTTCCTTCTTCCTTACGTCCCCAGTCTTCACAGCTGCCAGTGATGCCCCCTGCTGCAGGGAGCTGAAACAGCAGCACCCAGGAAACCCCTAACTGTTGTTTGTCCCGTAAAGAGACTTTTTGTGAATTCTCTGTAGCTATAATTGGGGAATCCTGCCACCTTCTCAGTCTGCCTAATACTGCTTATCTATGCATTAAAATGTCCGAAAGAATATGTGAGAAATCAGCAGTGGTTATTTATCAGAGGAGGTGTTATGGCCGAGGCAGACTGGGTACAGGGATGGGAGACTTTTCACTGTCTTTTTTATACCTCTGATTTTTGAATACAGAAATAAAAGAAAGGAAATTAAATAAATTAAAATCGTGGGAGGCGCCTGTGGCTCAGTGAGTAGGGCGCCAGCCCCATATACCGAGGGTGGCGGGTTCAAACCCAGCCCTGGCTAAACTGCAACAAAAAATAGCCGGGCGTTGTGGCGGGCGCCTGTAGTCCCAGCTACTTGGGAGGCTGAGGCAGAAGAATCGCCTAAGCCCAGAGTTGGAGGTTGCTGTGAGCTGTGACTCCACTGCACTCTAACGAGGGTGGAAAAAGTGAGACTCTGTCTTTACATAGGGTGACCAGATTTTAACCTCTGTAAGGCGGAACAACATGGTGGGGGGGCGGAGCAGGGCGGAGCCGGGGCGGAGCGGGGCAGGGCAGGGCCTGACAACAAGGCAAACTTTGATAAGCAGTTCTCCATAATCACTTCTTAGCAATTATTTATTACAGTTTAACATTATAAAATTAATAAAAATAATATAAAACTCATATTCTGGCGAAATAGCCATATGGCGGCCGAAAGCCGCATATTCCCTTCTTGTTCTCCAGCCCGTTCCTGCATTCTTGCCAAAAATCGGAACTTTTTTAAAACGCCGCGGGAGGTGGGACAAATTGTTGAAAAGCGGGACTATCCTGCCAAAATCGGGACGTCTGGTCACCCTATCTCTACACACACACACACAAAAATCGTAAGAAATAAATGAAAAGGCTCGGCGCCTGTGGCTCAATCAGCTAAGGCACCAGCCACGTACACCTAAGGTGGCGGGTTCAAATCCCCAGCCTGGGCCCGCCAAACAACAATGATGGCTGCAACCAAAAAATGGCCGGGCGTTGTGGCGGGCACCTGTGGTCCCAGCTACTTGGGAGGCAGA
>CAUYQV010010957.1:0-19568 GCA_963574575.1 Galagoides demidoff | reverse complement strand
CCCCCCCGGCGCTCCCCCTCTCTGGCTCCCCGTGGGTGTGGGTGTGTGGGTGTGTGCGTGTGTGTCTGTGTGTGTCTGTGCGTGTGTGTGTGTGCGTGTGTGTGTGTGTGTGCGTGTGTGTGCGCGTATGTGTATGCATGTGCGTGTGTGTGTGTGTGTGCGTGTGTGTGTGTGCGTGTGTGTGTGTGTATGTGTGTGTGTGTGTGTGTGTGTGTGCGTGTGTGTGTGTGCGTATGTGTATGCATGTGCGTGTGTGTGTGTGTGTGGGTGTACCTGCAGAGGACACCTGCAAGGGGGGACAAGAAACTGGTGGTCTTAATTTTCTCTTAAGACAAAAAACCCAAAGGTTATGAGTTAGAGCAAAGATGTATTTTTTACTGTATAAACTTATACACTCTTTTTTTTTGCAGTTTCTGGCTGGGGCTGGGTTTGAACCCGCCACCTCCAGCATATGGGGCCAGCGCCCTACTCCTTTGAGCCACAGGCGCTGCCCCTATACACTCTTTTTATTGATATATCATAGTCATACATATTTGGGGGGTACATTTGATATTTTGGTACATGTAGGCAATGGGTAATAATCAAATTGGGGTAACTGGGATATTCATTACCCCAAATATTTATCCTTTCTTTGTGTTGGAAATGTTACAATTCCTCTAGCTTTGAAATACGTAATATGTTATTTTTAACTGTAACTTCCCTCCTGTACTGTTGAATCCTGGAGCTTATTCCTTCTAGCTAAGGATATGTTTGTACCCATTAACCAACCCCTTTCATCTTCCACCCCCTTTCCCTTCCTACTCTCTGGCGACCCCTAAACTACTTTCTCACTCTACGAGAGCCACTGTTCTAGCTCCCATGTATGAGGGAGAACACACAAAATTTGTGTTTCTGTGCCTGACTTAGTTTCCATCCACATGAAAGGATTTTATTCTTTTTATGGCTGAATAATATTCCAGATTTCTTTGATCCATTCACCCCTTGACATACCCTTAGGTTGGTTCCATATTTGCTGCTGAATTTGCTGCTGAGGGGTGCTGAATTAAGCCCAGGAGGGCAGACATCTCTCCAGTGCACTGATTTCCTTTCTGTGGAACATAGGCCCTGCAGTGAGATTGCTGTGTCTGGGATAGTTCTAGTTTTAGTTTTTTTGAGGAGCCTCCATGCTGTTTTCCATAATAGATATACTACTTTAATTACCAGCAATTTGATTATTACACGTTGCTTTACATGTACCAAAATATCACATGTGCTCCTTAGTATATACAACTATGATATATCAATAAAAAGCACAAAGAGTGATAAGATTATGCAGTAAAAAGAACGTGAGTTTTTTCCTTTTTTCTGCATCTTTACCAGCATTTTTTTGGTGTATGTGTCTTTTTGACTATAGCCATTCTACCTAGGGTGAGACTATACTTCATCGTGGCTTTGATCTGTGTTTCCTGGGTGATTAGTGATGTTGAGTGCTTTTTCCTGTAACTCTTGGCCATTTATATGTCTTCTTTTGATAACTGTCTGTATAGGTCTTTTGCCCATTTAAAATCGAATTATTTGGTTTTATTTTGCTATTGAATTGTTCGAATTATTTATGCATTCTGGTTATCACTCCCTCATTTGGTTGGGATTTTTCCCCATTTGGTGGGTTATCTCTTCACTTGGTTAATTATTTCCATTTTTGTGCAGAAAGTTTTCAGCTTGATGTAATATTGCTTCCCTGTTTTTGGTTTTGTTGCCTATACTGTTATATGGAGGGACATCCAGTCCCCCAGAACCATTTATTAAAGAGACTGTCCTTTCCCTGAAGTATGCCTTGATACCTTTGTCAAAAATAAGTTAGCTGTGAGTGCATGGACTTATTTCTGGATTCTTTTTTTTTTTTTTATTAATTGATTTCTGTGTACATTGATGCCAACATGGGGTACATTGTGCTGTTTCATAAACAATTTGAAACATCTTCATCAAGCTGGTTAACATAACTTTCATATCATTTGGTTAATCATTGTATCAACACATTCACATTCTAGTTCTAGAAAAGTTCGCTTGTACCCTTGTTATCTTAACAAGCCGTGAAGTTTTTTCTCTTTCCCCAGAAGCTCTTCATATTTGTTGACTCTAGCAGGGGTAGAAGGAAGTGTGAATTGCTTTTTATAGAGAATTGAGTCACTGATAGTTTGGCCTTAACATAGGAAGTAGTGGTTGTCTGTTTCTTAGGCGATATAGAGCTTAGGTCTGAACAAGAAGATAAATTATGCTTTCCCCTTCTTGCAAATCACAAAGTAAAGAAAGGGGAAAAATGGGTTTATAAAGGTTGCTCATGTGAACAACAGTCTGAAAACATTTAACCCTGGAGGAAAATTGTAGGCACATTGCTTTTTTTAATGCTTTTTCAGTTGATATTTATTGAACATATCTTACAGCCAGCATTGTGCTAAGGTAGTATGGAAAACAATAGAAGTGTGTGTGTTCCTTGCCCTCAGAGAACTTATGACTGTAAGACTACATGCAGAAAGCAATAAGAGAGGAATGAGGTCATTTAAATCCTTCTAGTTTTAGATTAGACATATTTTTAATTAATGTAAAAATTCAAAGTTACCTGCTTGGAAACCAATAGCCTTGGCCACTTAAAATCTATTTCCTGAACATCCAGCTTTAAGATAATTCTGTAAGTCAACCTCCTCCTTGTGAAAATCACTCCCAGAATATTGAGGAACACAGAAACAAATTCCTTCTTGTATCAATTCATCTTTTATTAAATTAGAGATATAACTTGCAAACTCTTATGTAGGAAGGCAGAGTGCAGAGGTAGGAATGGTAAACAAGTCAGCAGAGTATAGTAGTTGTTTACTCCGGGGTCAGAGTGCCCTGCAGAACATCGTAAGGGTTAGGAATTAAAGTCACCTGGCTATTCACACAGTAGTAGTCAGATAGTGGCTCAAAACAAGGAGATGTTTTAAAAGTCCATATAAAGAACAATTACTTGTCTCTGAGTTCTCTAGAGCCCTGCCTCCAGGATCCCTCCTAAGATGGAAAGAATGGGCCCTGATGAAATTGAGCCACAGAGGCTTCAGCCTTGGAATTCCAGGTATAGGGAAGGGTAGAAGAGAGGTGTGAATGTAAAATAGCGAGCTAAGCTAAAGCCTGCTTCCTATAAATAGAGTAAGATTCATATCACTGTACTTCCATCATCCAAAACTCTTACAATCTGGCTTGTGTCTGATTAGCCTTAGCCCCAAGCATAAACTCTCATATATTCTTGATAGAGCTGCCCCCCAAGAATATATGCTTCAGGATACCAAATAAAGTATTCAGCTGGCCATGAAATCTAAAATGAGTCCACTAGGTGACAGGCCCCAAACGTGCATACAAAATTCCCATTTACCCTTTTAGCTCAAAAAGATGGAGTCAATGATCACTAAATATTTGAGATAAGCCACTCATCTATAAGAAAGAGAGGAAAATAAACTAACAGATATTAGAATAAACAAAGGCAGTGCCAAAAGAGAAAGGAAACTTAGAAGAAACTTAAAAATATATCTTCAAATAGGTAAGAAAAGACTGTGCATCCCAAGGAAGAAGAAGAGGCACCTGTTTAAAAAAAATGTATTTCTTGGAAATAAAAACTATGGTAGTAGAAAAATTAGTGAAGGATTAGATTACGTAGATAAGAAAATCTCTCCCACCCAAAACAACAACAGTGGCAAGAAACAGCAAAGGGTGGACACCTAGAGGTAAACAACAAGAAAATGAGGAGCCATATGAGTTCATAAAGTAAAATTCTAGAAAAAAAGAATTGAGAATATAATTAACAATGTCTTTGGTTGGGTTCCCTCAGAAGTTGACTCTTAAACATGGACTTGAGCTCAGGTCATTTTTGGGAAGTCATCCCGGGAATAATACCAAGATTGTAGAACAAGGAAGGAAGGAAAGAAAACTAATTAAACAACTTGGGAAGGGATAAAAGCTATCAAGCCAATTATTAAGGTAGGCAACTGGAGTACAGTCCAACCTGGGGAGTCTGAAGATAGTGGGAAGTACATGAGAGTTTTTGAAACCAAGGATGAGGAAGCTTCTCATCACTTCTCTCATGCCACTGTTCAAGGGCAGCTCCCAGGGATATTTGTTCCATTCTGAATATGGTCCCCAAGGCCAGAAAAACAATCTCTGTGCATATAGAGTTATAGGAGTTCAAAATCAGCAGCTACATACACTTCTTAGGTCTTCTGTAACAAATTACCGCAAACTGAATGACTTAAAACAACTGAAATTTGTTTTCTCACAGTTCAGAAGGCCAGAAGTCTAAAATCAATATGTCAGCAGATTGCTTCCATCTGAAAGTTCTAAGGGAGAAATTGTTTCATTCTCTCTGCTACCTTCTGGTGATTGGGGCAATCTTAGGCATTTCTTGGCTTTGTAGACACATCACTTTAATCTCACCCTCTGTTATCATATTGCCTTCTCTGTGTGTCTCTGAGTCACACAGAGACATAGTGGCCCACCCTAAGTCATTGTGATCTTACCTTCATTCTTCACTGATTACCTCTGCAAAGACCCTATACACAAATAAAGTCACATTCTGAGGCTTCAGGTGGAATGAATTTTGAGAACACTATTCAACTCAGTAGCCTTTTGCATGGAGGTGAGTGGCAGGGTGATCTGGACAGAGAAATATCAGCCTCTGCTAAAAAAAAAAAAAACTACCACAAAGTATAATGTAAGAAAATGTTCAAGGTCTTGAAAATTTGATATAAAGAACTCACTAAATAAATATCACAATAGGGGTAAATACACCTACACTGAGGTGTACCATTGTGAAAATTATCAGAATCAAGATGGAGTCACTGACATTAAGAAAACCCTGAAATAGAATTAATTGGCAGTGGCCATGAAGAGAAGTTCTCACACTTATATGCCTGACAACAAAAACTATCACAAAAGATTGCACAAAACACAATCTTGCACAAAGCCCATCACAACCTTGTTCCAAAAATACTTCCATAAGACATCTGCCCAGCAGCCACCTGTTAAACCATCACCCTTATTATTTATCTTTGTTAGCCAAGGATGATTATTTCAAAGAAATTATGTAATCCTCATTTTTTTCCTTTTAAAAACCTTTGTCTTTCTTCACCTCCCCGAATGTACATGTAATTTACTATGGCATACTTATTCTCATTGGGATGTTCTACTCCCAAATAAGCAACTTCCCTTTTAGAAAGCCTCTCTCTGCTTGTTACCTGGGTTAACACCATCATAAAATTACAGAAGATCAAGGATAAAAAGAAGAACATATGATTCTCCAGAGTGAATGAGAAGGTACTTCACCCACACACACAGACACACATACCCAATTATATATACCAATGACATCACAGTTCTCAATACCAATATTGAAAGCTGACAGACAATGAAATAACAGCTCTAAAATTCTGGGGGAAAATTATTTTCAATCCAGAATTTTATGTCTTCAAAACTCTCAACCAAGTATGAGGATAGAGGGGGAAAAAAGATAAATTTTTCAGATTTTAATATTTCAAAATAATTGCCCTCAATGCACATTTTTTCTTTGTTCCTGGAAAAGAATGGCCTAAAACAGAGGAAGGGAATCCAGAAGAGAGAATCCAACCCAGATAAAAGGAATTTGGCTATGAAGAGCAAATTTGGGATTGAAGTTGTGCCACAGGGGGTGTGGTTCAGATTGAAACAGAACAATGGGCTCAAGAAGAAACGTGTCCAAGAAAACACTGAAACCAAGAGATTATAAGTCTGACATTGAAAAAATTGTTCTGAAACTAATTTTGAGGAGTTTTTAGACGATATGGAAAAAGTTCAGTGATTTATGTAAAACTGTGTAACAAACAAAGGGGTCAGTTTAACTCCAGGTGGGACAAAAGTGGTCTAAGACATGAGGCGTAATGAGGGTGCACCATTTGACTGAGCAAGAGAAATACTTACAAAGTCATAATAATAAAAGCGCTGATGTGTAGTTCATCAAAAATCGTGAGATAATTTTAGCAAAAGGCTAGAGGTAAGGAAGAGGGAATGTCATAGAAATAAAATCTTTCTCTCTCTAAAAAAAGAAATCAAGGGACAATTTCTAAAACTGAGAATCCAAGAAAAAGTAGCTTAGACATTTTTTTTTTTTGGCCAGGACTGGATTTGAACCTACCACCTCTGGCATATGGAGCCGTCACCCTACTCCTTTGAGCCACAGGTACCACCCTAGCTTAGACATTTTTAAAAAGAAATGTAGGGTAGTAACCGCAATAAATAGCTAATGGATTTAAAGTCATTGCCCCTGGGGAGACCAAGAGATAGTAAGTGAATGTGTCTTGGTGATTTGAGGTTTTTGCATCTGTTCTTGGGGTCCTAGGTTTCTCCAGCTTTCTCAGTTGTGTGAGCTGGCTCAGGTCCCTTCCCTGTCATATGACCTTTGATACATTCTCTTACACTTAATCCACTTTGAATTGGAGTTCTGTTACAACTCAAAGAGTCCAGGCTATTACAGTGTTAGATGTGGACCCAAATCCTCTATTTACTGTGATGATTTCCTTTAAAAAATTAGTTCTTATCCAGGCCCAATGTACAGTCTGTTCAATGTACTGTGTAGACCAAGATCCCTATCGTGGCGTCCTTGCTCAGCTTACCTCCCATCATTCCCAGTTTCCTGTCCCACTCTGGCCACATGGAGCTTCATTTAGCTCCCCTCATCTGCTCCCATCCTCACCCCACTGCCACCCCCATGGGAGCCTCCCCTGCTTCAACATGCTTTTTTGTAACCTCTGTTCTTTTCTAACATGAGGATAATTATTCGCATTCTTCCAAACTCAGCTCAGGCGTCCTCTCCCTCAACTTTCTCTAATGTAGTCAATTGGCCATAATAGTCCTCAACTGCATAGTTCAGTGTTAGCCCTTAAAACACCACAGTGAAATTCTGTGATTCTACTTCTGTGTCTTTTTTTGGGCAAGAAGCTCCTTAAAGACCAGGACTGTGCAACCATCATCTTTGTACCTCCTCTTTTGCTCCATACACTGTGTTGAACTGTGTGCATGTGGTAAAGAGGAGTGTGATGTTATCTTGGTATTTCAGTTATCTATTGCTGCATTTAAAAACACCCCTAAACATAGTGGCTGAAAACAGTGTGATGGTTAATTTGAGGTGTCAACTTGGCTGAATTAAGTGATCCCCAGATAGTTGGTAAAGCAGTATTTCTGAGTATGTCAATGAGGGTGATTCTGGAAGAAACTGGCATTTGACTTGGCGGACTGAGTGAAGAAGACTTGCCCTTACTCTGGGTGGGCTGTATGCAATCAGCTGAGGGCTGCATAGAACAAAAAGGCAGAGGAAAGGTGAATGTGCTCTCTCTCTTGGAGTTGGGACACCTTTCTCCCGCCTTCAGATGTCAGAGCTCCAGGTCCTCTGGTCTTTGTACTCCAGGACTTGCACCAGTGGCTCCCCTCAAACTTGCACTGAGCCATGCTATGAGCATCCCTGCTTCTCCAGCTTGCATATACTCTGTCTGGGGACTTTTCCACCTTCATAATCACATGAGTCAATTCCTCTAAAAATCCTCTTTTGTGTATCTCTGTCTATGCCTGTGTTTATATCTCCATCTATCTGTCCTATTGGTTCTATCTCTCTGGAGAACCCAGATTAATAACAAACAGTAACCACTAATTTCCTAATCTGCAATTTAGGCATGGTGAGTAAGTATAGCTTATGTGGTATTGTCTGAGATCACGTATATGGTGTCACCAAGCTGAAAATTCTGCAAAAGATGGAATATGTAAGATCATTTCACTTGAGTATCTGGTGCTCGGCTGGGAGGGCAGGAATGGTGCAGGCTGGTTGAGCTACTCTCTGGGTGCGTGCAGCCCCTCATCCATTAGTAGCCGTGACCTACATGGGAACTAGACCCCAAGAGAATGAAAACAAGAGCTGCTAAGATTCTTAAGGCCTCATTTCCGAATTTACCATGTCCTTCTGTCACACTGTCAATCTAGGCAACTCACAGGACCAGCCCAGATGCAAGAGGGGAGACTAGTGTCCACTTCTTGGTGGAAGTAGTGACCTGTGTGCATTCACGGATGGTGGCCATTGCTGGCATCTATGCTGACAAATAATTGTCCTTTGATAATTTAATTATTCAATGTGGCTACACCAAATAATTTCATTGCATTTTGGAACTAAAATTTTTTTTTGGATCAATTTATTATTATAGGAGTCAAGAAGTATGATTGGGTGGAAGGCACATAGTTTTGTATAGGTTATTGTAGTTTCAAAGATAGAATTTGAATAGCCATGCTTAGACACAATGCTGATGCCCTTTCCTACAAATTATGAGAAGAGAAGTTACTTCCATAGAATGCTAATAGAGAAAGACTAATTGTGGCTCTATGATAGCAGAAACATTTCTCTAAAAATGACATAGATACCATATCTGGAAATATTAACTGTCTTCAGCCAAAATTTAAAATAATGTCCATGTTTAAAATAATCCATAATATGTAGCCATTCTGTCTTGGGATATACTTTTGTACATTAATGTTTTAGAAAGTATGGGACTCTAATAGAATAATTAATGGATATACCTGAGTTTTAGACATATCCATTATACTAATTAAAATCTAGTGTGGACACAGCTTTTTAATTACTTTCCATCATTGCTGCAGTCCATGAAGCTAGCTTTATTACCCAGTATAATGCCTCACTTGTAATAAATCTTCATGAAACCTGAACAGAGCTTCCAATTCTGAAATTCTAGTGGCTGCCTTTTCTGCCTGGCTTTGCTTGGAGCAGAATGCATAAATGAGCTTTATTTGATTGTTACCTGATAAGACAAAGAATGCAAATAAAATAAGACTAAATATAAATTATGCCTTTTCCTATTTTTATTTGGTTATCCTCTTCTTGCATTTCAAAATATTTTTAATTCATTCTTAATAACAAATAAGCACTTGCAGGAAGAATGAAGGCATTGATTGAGGGTGGTTTTAAAAGAGGTAGAGAAAAAAGTTTAAAATGTTGGGTTCTTTTTTGATTCTGCCACTTCAAGCTGTTCTTAAGCCTTAGACAGTCCCTTACACTCCCTAAACCAGATTTTCTTCAGTAGTATACACAAGAAAGGGATGAGCTCAGTTTCTCTGCTTTCTTCATAGATGAGAGAAAGACAATGGCTTTGCAAACCATAAATCTCTAAGCAGATGGGAGGAAAGGAATTGATGAAACAATAAATGAGACAGTAGAAGCCATAAAGAATCAAAGGTATTTGCACATTCATTCATTTGCATTTGCTTGTTTAATATTTATTGAGTGTCTTGTATGTGCTCAGCTCTGTGCTCGGGGCCAGAGATTAGTGATGAACAAGACAGATGAGCTCCCCCACCCCTTGGCACCCCTCACAGCCTAGCAGTGGAGACATAAATTACACAGGTAAGCAAACAGCTAATATCCCTATAGTAAGTGCTGTAGAGGAAAGGGACAGGACACTATGAGAAAGAAACAGGGAGCCCTGACTTGGTAAACCTTTTTGATGGGGAAACTAAACCTGGAATGGGGTATGGACTCAGATCGCAGGTACATGGAAAGGTCCAAAGCAAAAAGCAACTCAAGGAAGACCAGTATGGCAAAAGCACCATGAGGAAGAGAGGAAGCAGGCATGTGAGACAGGAAATGTCTAAGCTAGGAAAGGAATTTGGCTTGGATTCTAAGTACTATAGAAAGGCTTTTAAGCAGGAGAATGATGAGATCTGTTATAACACTTTAGAAAGACCACTTTTGCTCTTGGATTATGCGGATCAAGAATGGAAAGGGGAAGCTACTGCAGAGGACCAGGAGAGCGATGATGATGGTTTGGTTTAGGGGACCACTAGTAGAAATAGTGGGGATTTGACAGATTCAAGATATCTTTTGGTGGTAGAACTGACAGCATTTATTGGTAGAATAATTATAATGGGGAAGAAGAAAAGGGTATTCCCAGATTTCTGGCTTGAGCAACGAGGAGCGTGCTTTTGCTATTTATAGAAATGGGAAAGCTGGAACAAGTTTGTGAGGGAAATAAAAATATACCACTGAGGCATGTTGAATGTGACATCTACATGAAGCTATTGATAAGGCAGCTGGCTAGACAATCAAAGCAGCAGCTAGAGAAAGATGAAAGCCGTGACAGTGCAGATTCCTACCTCAACTGCCACTGGCACAGACCAGGTGGAAAACCACCTGCCCACGAGGTCGCTGTGCTGCCAGACTGACACATGCCATGCATGACCGGCTAGGTGAGTGGTTTTCTTTTCAAGCCAGGATCAGTTTCCTTCCAAATATCTCTGTCCAGCTTACTAGCTCCATCCATACACCATAACCCCAAGGGTAGGGCATAATTTTTTATAGATGCAGTTTTGCTCTATTTGTGGAGAATGCAAATGGTGGAGCTTCTCCGGCATTTATGTATGTATGTGTGTGTGTATGTATTTATTTCTCTCTCTGTCTGTCTGTCTCTCTCTCTCTCTCCCTCCCTTCCTTTTGCTGTCTTTTTTTCTTTCTTTCTTTTTCAAAATCCAGGGACACTGAGTTTAGAACAGTGGCTAGCTGTAGAGGTCAAGGGTAAGCTCTGCTGAACACTTAGCAGAAAGGCAGAGGCATGCAACACAGATTTCACACATGGTTCACTCATTTGGCCTGTTGGCTCTACATACTGAGGTGATAAATAATTGTAATTTTCTGCATTTCTTTATCTCTAGGTGCCACCTAGGGATGGTCTGCATTCTTCTTTCTAATCTTAATTTATGATTATCCATTTGAATTAGAATACTTATTATTTCCCATACTTACTTTCTGATCTGGATAACACTGGTGCCCTCCTTTATTTGATACTGAGGATATAAATGACCAGTATTCCCTTTGAAAGAACTCTTTTGTAAGACAGTCTGGGTTTGAATACAAGCTCAAGCACTTACAAGCTTTGTGACCTTGAGCTCATTTTATCATATCTGGTGGCCTTAGTTTTTCCATTTTTTAAATGGTGCTAAATATCTTGTACCAAGGAAATGAAACACAGAGTCTCCGGATGATGGTTAGCACAGTGGGAGGGCTTTGTAGTTATCATCATTGGAACCTTAAGCACTGAGGACTCTTGGAGCTGCGTATCCCAGGGTAGCAGGAGCTCTCACAAAGAATACAAAATCATCAGGTTAAAAGCCATCGCTGAAGAATGTTGAAGTGGGTTGCTATGGTGATGGGAATGCTGACCTAGGAAGGCATAGTAAAGGAAGTTGTGATATTCACAAGCTTCCTCCAGTGAACTAAGATGGAGATGTTGTCTCACAACTATCAGAGACCAAAGTAGGATTGGAAGGAGGGAGAAAGAAAACAGTCTGAACACTGTTTTCTGTAGCTATAGAAAGAAATGATAGGCCAGCGAAGAGCTCCCTATGAACCGCACCTTCCCACATTTAGAGGCAGTAACCCTCTGCTATGAAGAACTTCAGATATTTTAAGTTTTATTTTTAATTGACAAATAATAATTATATATATTTATGGGGTATGATGTGATGTTTCCATACATGTATACATTGTGGAATTATCCAATCAGGGTTATGTGCATATTCACTGCCTACCTCAATTATTATCATTTCTTTGTAGTAAGAGCATTTAAAATCCTCTCTTTTAGCTATTTGGGAATAAACAATGCATTATTATTAAATAGAGCCACCTTGCTTTGCAACGGAACACCAAAACATTCTCCTCCTGCCTACTGAAACTTCGTGTCTATTAATCAAAATCTCCCCTTTCCTTGTCCACTGTTTGAACTCTTAATCATACCTCACTTTATTACCTGATGTTTTGTTCATTCACATGAGATCTTCAACTCTTTTACAGATATTTAACAAGCACCTATTCCATACCTGACTCTGAGCCTCTCCACAGCTCTGTCAGGTAGGCGAAAAAGGTGGGAGAAACTGAGTCTCAGGGAGATAGGATTTGCTTATCCATGCCAGGCCTGTTCAGTGCTGTTGTTTTATTTATTTGTTTCTACACTAAGTGCTACTTCTAACGTCTTTGGGATGAGGAGAAATGGAATAAGGTAGACTCTCGGAATTTAATCTTATAATTTGTGTTTTTAACTATTTGTGAACAACCCGTAGCTCCACGATTTGCAAAGAGCATGTATATATTTTAATTTTCTAAAGCACAGGTCCAAATTGCTGCAAGGCTGCTGTGTGGGAATATGTGTACAGCAGATCTGTTGTTTTTGCCTGCCTGCACCTATCATCCATTCTTTGAGAATAGGTCCTTGGGTTTGCTTTGGGGGATGTGCTTTGTCCATTGGATACTGGTGGCCATGTGATCCTGTTCAACATGTCAGATTCTCTCTCCATAGAATTCAAATCTTGAAATTAGAGACACAGGGACTAAAAATGTTTGGGGAGCATCTAGCCCTGCCATGCACTCCTGAAGATACTGTCTATTCATTCCTTTTGCTTAGAGAGGGGTTGCTAACCTTTTTCTGTAAAAGACCAAATAGTAAATATTCTAGCCTTTGTGAGCCATAAGGTTCCTGCTTCAATTATTTGACTGATAGCAGGCTAGATTTATCCTCAGGTCACAGTTTGCAAACCTCACAGCTGCTCCACTACCTACTCTTTCCTAAATCTAGTTATTTTTTTTTAACTTTTCCTTTTTATTCTCTGAGACCCCCATTTATCCTTTTAAATAAATTCGTTTTCCTGTTTCATGTTGTCAGAATTAGTTTCTGTTGCTTGTCATTGAAGAGCTCTAACTGATGTAGAGTAAGTCTCTTGGCCTAGCATCCACATACCAATGAAATGTTCTTTTTATATCTCTTGCTAGCATATGGGATAACAATCAGAAAGCAATTGATGAAACAGTGTCTTAGGAAAAATGGCTAACCCTGGTGATATAAACAAAGAGGAACTGAAGAGTCTACAGAAAAGAAGATGGTGCTCAGACAGATGTTTAGAATAAATTAAAGAACAGAAAGTTGAATTTGGCAGTGACTCAATTCTGTGACTTAAATTAGTCTGTTATAATGAAATAAAAATGATGAGTTTATAACACTATTCTAGGAAGGGTTCCAAAAAGATATTTTTTAAATTATGAAGAGCGATTTAAAATGTTTTGTTTTATTTTATTTTGTTTCTTTAAGTTTTAGAAATGTTAAAGTGAGTTTTATGTGTGGTCTAGGTTAATCCTAAGAAACTTGAGCTTTCCATGTTGGAGAATGGAAAACCTTAACCACCTTTTCCTGTGGTTTTATAAGGGTCTCAGAGTCTATTCTTGCAGAATGACAAGACTTCACTTCTGTCTAGGATGCCTGTCTTTTCTGTCTTCCACTGTTCTATCAGAAAGTAAATACCATTGAGTATCCTATTTAGATCAAGCAGATAAAATCATCAAGTCTTTTCACAGCCTGGCACTAAAGGAAATACAAAATAAGCACTGTCCTGATCCTTAAATAATTATCCATCTAACTAAGAGAAGGACATTGCCTACCCAAGGAAACATGCATAGACCAAAATGTTCAGTTTAATTCCACAGAGAATGATTGGGTCACTCATGGGTTCCCTGACGGTGCTATACAGAGGGACACAATGCAACTAGCCTTGTCTTAAGAAGCATCAGAATCCTTGCATTCCAGAGCCCAGCTTTTCCATCATGCACACAACAAACACTGAGGTACAAGGAGGATAAGTAATTTTGTCTAAGGTCCTATTTCTGATTAGTGGTGTCCCTGGGGCTAGAAGGCGGTATTCTAATTTCATTTCTCCAGTACTTAGGTCTAGATGCAAAAAGAGGGCTTGGCCCCTGTAGCTCAAGTGGCTAAGGTGCCAGCCACTTACACCAGAGCTGGCAGGATCAAATCCAACCCAGGCCTGCCAAACAACAATGACAAATACAACCAAAAAATAGCCAGACATTGTGGCAGTTGCCTGTAGTCCCAGCTACTTGGGAGGCTGAGGCAAGAGAAACGCTTAAACCCAGGAATTGAGGTTCCTGTGAGCTGTGATGCTACAGCACTCTACCCAGGGTGACAGCTTGAGGCTCTGCCTCAAAACAACAACAAAAAAAGGATGCAAAAAGAGTTCCTTTTAGGAAGTAAGTCAATCTAACACTGAATCACGCAGTGAGAGCATTGTTCTGATTCTGTGAAGAAACCCTCAGTCAGTACTAGATTGTCTTGCACCCTACCCCACTTGAAACAAATCCCTTCGAACAAAGAGAATTCAGTTCTCAGGCTCAAAGTCTCCAGCAGTCAATTGTGTTTAGTTGAATTTTCAAACCATTGCTTAGATTTGGTTGTGTTTATTTTTAATAATTATAGATTTCCATTAATATGCTTAATACAAAGTTTCCTTTTAGAATGATTGTGTCTAAGTTTTTTTAAAAGGTCAATTTAAATGATAGTATTAAACAAAAAATAACAAACACTATATCCAATATATATTATTAGTAATTTGAATATATTAACCTTACAATAACTCTATGAAATTGATACTATTTTATTTTACAGATAAGACAGGCACTATAAGATTAAATCCAAGGTCACCCAACTGGAAGTGAAACAGGTTTCAAACCCAGGCTATCTGGTCCCGATACAGGACAAGTGGCATCCCAGCCAGCTTGTGGAGCTGGGGGATGCAGACCGGCTGCCTCTGCCTCGGCAATGTTGGTGCAGTGGCAGCAAGTAGTGCAACCGGCAGGCTAGAGGGTGAGCAGGGGGTTCCATTTCCTAGGCCTGGGAATAAAAGGGATTGTAGCCATTCATTTGCAACCCAGACATGCCCCAGACATGTTGTTCCAGACATTACCCAGACATGTCCCAGATACACTAAATGTAACTACCAAGCCCTGCTAAATGTAACTACCGCCGGCCCCAGGGGACTATATATATATACCCCTAGACAAAGAGCCTACAGATAGACAGACAGAGAGGGAGAGAGAGCACTTTTCTCTCCTAACTCCAGTTTTCTCTCTGCCAGGAGCTCTGGCACTTCTGTATTCTTTTCTGTAAATAAATCCTGTCTTACCACTGATCTGTGGTCCACGGATTCATTCTTCAAATCACCGAGATCAAGAACCTACTGAAGAACAAAATTCCGTTATCAGTCCCTCCTTGTGTTCTTGAACACAAGTATCCACTTTGATGTGAAGTGTGGCCACAGATGGTTTTCAAATAATTGATGTAGAAGGAAAACCTATTGAATATAAATTTCCTTCTAACAGTATTGGCTGCTTTGATCAAGGTCTTAAGAATTTTATCTTATAGATGCCTGCTATGTTAAGATACTCTGCTTGGTGTTTTTCAGACAATACATTTGATTGTTGCAAGAACATTGAAAAGTAGATTATTATCTTCATTTTTGGAGAAGCAATGTGGGATGGATTGACTTGTCCAAAAACACCTTAAGAACAGACATTCAAACCAATTTCTAGGTAGTACCCATTCATACTTTCTTTGTACCCTTTCAAATTCAAGATACTGTCTTCTTCAATACCTGTGCTCTAACTTAATGAGCATTTTCTATGCCTCCCCTCTCAGGGCTGTAATCAGAAATGAGTTGAGTTCAATGAAATGCATTCCATTTCAGCCAAATAGCTCAGTCCCTCAAGATCCTTCATAGCCAAAAGAATTTGGCTATGGAATTTGGAATAGAAGTCAGGCAACAAATCATAGTGCACTGGATTAAAAATTACAACCTAGTGAGGCTGGTGGTTAGGGAAAAAAAATGAAACACAAAGATAATAAACAGCCAATTTTAGGTAAAAGAGCATGCACTAAATAATTGAAGCCAGAGAAAGTGGAATGTGAGGCCAAGTCTACCAGCAATTTATGAAACTGAGAAATAGAATATTGATGTTTTGAACCAGTACTGAGAGCTTCCTGGTTAATTACATTCCCGGGTTAAGTCAGAGAAAGATATAAGGCTTACATTTTTCCGAGAACAAAATAATTTTCAGTGATTCACTAGGAAATTGGTTAACTCTCTAGTTCACCTGCTTTCTGTAAAATCTGGAAGAGTACTCAGTTGACTGTGAAATACCAAAATTTGTGGTCCTGATATGGTCTCCTTTTATTACAATTTACTGAGCCCTTGCTATGTGCCAGGCAAAGAGTTTCTTCAGAGATTGTAGCTGGGTGAGCAAACAGTAAAAACTGCAAAAATGAGATCCCAGTCCTTTCCTCTCCAATCATTATCTTACACAGCATAATTTTTTTCATAGCACTCATACATAGCACTATATATATAAAATATACTATATGTATTTTATATATATATTTCATAGCGCTCATAGCACTATATATATTTATATATAAAATATACTATATTACATATATATATTTCATAGCACTATATATTATATACATATATATACACATATTTTTTTCTTTTCCCTACTATCTATCTCCCAGTGTAGAAGGTAAATGCCCGTAAAGCAAAGATCTTTGCCTATTGTTTTCAATACCTGGAATGGTATTCAGCATATAATAAGTGTCAGTGCTAACTAAGATGGAGACAACAGGGGGAGAAGTGGGCAGATTTGTCCAGGGTGGGCAGGGGCAGGAACCAGGGACTAGGAAGATGCACCAGAGCTCGTGGGGGAGGAAGGTGGGAGCATTGCAGGGAATAGGAAAGGTGAGAAACAGATGGCAGGAAGTGTTTAGGCAGCAATGAAGCGAGGAGTTAAGTCTCGGGGTGCCAGCACACAGTGTGCAGCGGTGAGACATTGTGTCGGTCCCTGGTCACCTGCTGCCACCCGATAGGCCCCAACCACCTCCCCCACTCCCACCTCATTTTCCAAAGACACCTTCTCCAAAAAGCCTCCGCACCTTTGGCTGGGTTCTAGCACGTCTCACTTTGGGGCTTGTACTCTTTTCTTTTTCACTTTTTTAACGTGCTGTTTTTGAATAAGCATCAAGCTGTTTATAGTTGAAACTTTTACCTGCAGTTAACGGAAAACAATGAAAGCTCAAATTATAATGGAGGATTATGGGAAGAACACTGCGTTATCCATGAAACCCCAAAGCAACTGGGCCTCTCAAATGACTTGAAATCAGAACTTTGAAACTCAGGCAGTTTTTAAACTTGGTCTCTCTCTCCCTGTCTCTCCTTGCCCTTTGTTCTCCTGAGTCTGTGCCTCGGGCTCTCTCCGCAGGCCCTCTCTGTTTCTTTGTCCATTCCTTCCTCCCTTTTCCCCATCTGTCAGCTTCTCCCTCTGTTCCTTTCTCTCTTTCTCCCCCTCATTCTCTTTATCATTCTTTCCCTGCTCTCATCAGTCTCCTTTCAACTGCTTTTATTTGCTTTTGCATATTCATGATGAAGCCTTCCTCACAACTCTTCAGATCGTATTTCCTCCATTTAAGAGACAGCTGAGATGACTGGCTAATTCCCTGAGACTCTAGGTCTGCAAAACCCATAGAAAGGGGATCTGATGGTTCTAGCCTGAGCTAGGTATTATCACTGGTCCAGTCAAGGCTCGGCAGGGAAAGAGAGTCACACAGATGTGCCTAGTGAGTCGGGGTGTGCAGCTCTATGGGGTTGGAGGAGGGGTATTTCTCAGACAAAGGAATCTCTGTGAACATATAAGCTAAAAGGTGTCTGCTTCCTCCAATCACAGAGTTGGGATGAATATTAATGGGTGAATTAATATTCTTAAACTAATGCCGGTTGATCAAGAATGCTTGACAAGAGATCTGATGCAGAAATTCAGCACTTCATGCAAAATGATTCTTCCTTGGGAAAGTTGATCAGACTGTTTGAAAGTTGGGCCATTTTATAGATTTTTAGTGTTCAACTTGCTAGATCAACAGCCTCCTGCCATGAACAAAGGCTGGAGAAGCAGAGCTGTGCAACCTGCTGGCATTTCAGTGGAAACGAAGATACTTGTTACCTGACAGGCAGATGTTCCTGCCTAGAAGGGCATGTTTGCTGTGTCTTCTTAGTGGTTTTTCCCCTGTCCTCGGCTTGCTCCTCTATAAAATGAGAGACTGAGATGTCACAGTCTGAGTTCCCTTTAGCTTTGACAGGCCGAGATTCCCATGTTTCCCCGTCTACTCATCCCTTCCTTTTCCCCCTTGAGGTCAGTCCCTCAAGTTCTAGGGAAGGAGCTGCCTGACTAATTGCAGCTCACATGAACAATTGGGCTTGTCATGCCCCCTGAATCCTCCTTAAAACCATTCCGGCTGAACTCAGGATCCTATTTTTATTCTCTATAGTCTGGAATTAGATTTGCTGACTTTGCAGGTCCTGTCAGATGTCTGCTCTGCTAAGGAAAGGTTTTTAAGACTTTTAGCAGAAGATTTGCAGCTCCCAGAGACTGTGATTACCTTCCTCATCTCTCTGGGCAGAACTCTGACAGCAGTTGGGCCTCTCTGTCAGCACTCCTGGTGTTTCTTCCACAGCTGTTAACTGAAGATGCTGCACCCGAGTACAGAACTGTACACAGCTTTCTCCTCTGAGAGGTTGTTCACATGAGACCTCCATGCAAAGAAGAGGAGAATGTGTACAAATTGTTGTACCTGGAAGTGACCAAATTGTTTCAATGTTGTTGTGAGTACACTCAGATTCAACGGGGCACGTGGTGCAGGATGTGGAAATAAATGTGGGAGAGAATGGAGACCCTTTCATTTTTGTCCTTCCCTTGAAATTGTTTTTAAATGCATTTGACAAACACCCATTGAGTACTTCGTATGTTTTAGGCACTCTGTTAGATGTTGGATGAGCAGGAATGTGGACACATATGGCTTACCCTCCAGAAAGGGAAGACAGGGGGCAGCCTTTGTTCATGGCAGGAGGCTGTTGATCTAGCAAGTTGAACACTGAAACTCTATAAAATGGCCCAACTTTCAAACAGTCTGATGAACTCACCATGAATATTAGTCTGGAGCGGGGTCAGGAATGTCTTTCCTTTCTCCCGCTTTCCTTCCTTCACCAGGGTTTCCATTAACTCTGCTCCTGCAGGCCACGCTGGACTTGTGGGAGGAGCAAGGGTGGCAGTGGTGGGAGAGTACTGATTGGCGTTTCTGGACTTAGGTTTCAAGGTGGGCATTTAAGCCAGACTAAGAAGATAATAGGATTTTTATAATGGAAAAGAGGAAAGGCATTCCAGGTGAAAGAACTAGGATAAGCAAAATATAGGGCATCAATACACGTGAAGAAGCCCTGGAGGATGAGAAGCCATGTGGAGAGAGAGAGGCCAAGGGGCCCCAAAGCACCAGACACACGAGTAAAGACTTCATCTTGGAAATGCTTTCTCCTAGCTCCAGGCATTCAACTGACACCAAGCAGAGTCCTTCCAAAATTTCGAGAAAAGTAAAATGGTTATTTTTAAGATTAAAGAAAAAAGGAAGCATAGTATACATTTGCAGGAACAAAAGAATAAATAGGTAAGAACCCCACATTTCTTTTTTTTTCTTTTTTTTATTAATTGATAGCTGTATACATTAATGCAAACATGGGGTACATTGTACTGTTTTCATATACAATTTGAAATACTTTCATCAAGCTGGTTAACATAAATTTCATGTCATTTGCTTAGTCATTGTATCAAA
>CAUYQV010010956.1:0-11829 GCA_963574575.1 Galagoides demidoff | reverse complement strand
TTTGGTAAGGAAGGATTCCAAGCTATTCAGAAAATAAAAATTATCTTTTTTTTTTTTTTTTTTTCTGAGACGGAGCCTCAAGCTGTCACCCTGGGTAGAGTGCCATGGCATTACAGCTCATAGCAACCTCCAACTCCTGGGCTCAAGCAAGTCTCCTGCCTCAGCCTCCCAAGTAGCTGGGACCACAGGCGCCCGCCACAATGCCCGGCCATTCTTTGGTTGCAGCCATCATTGTTGTTTGGCGGGCCCGGGCTGGGGATTCTAACCCGCCACCTTAGGTGTATGTGGCTGGCGCCTCAGCCGATTGAGCCATAGGCTCCGAGCCAAGTATCAAGTCTTTATCTGCAGTGGTGCCTTTTCTAATTCTGGTGCTAAGTAAAGGTCCTAACTTTGGACCTTTGCATATCAGGCCTGTGCAATACTAACAGTCTGTGAGAAGAGGTCGGATGTACTCAGTAAGTGAGTTAAATATGCTTAGATCTATGGAAATTCTATGTATTTTCTCTATTCTCCTCTCTTCCCTCTAAATTTTCCTAATATCATATTCCCTGCTTTATTTATTCTTTCTGAGATGAGCCAGAACACATTGCACATGTCCCTGTTCACATAGGTCTATAGCAATTTGTTCACCTGTGTCTCCTACCTGACTGCAAGCAATCTGAAAGTGGAGAGTGTATCATGTTTATTGACATCTCAGGGTTCTCGGGTATTCACAATGATTTTGCAGATTATGAAGGACTACACATTGATTTATCATTAAATCAGTAGTTTAAGATTCCTTTGCCCCTTTCACTGGGCAGGAAGAAAAAGAGGTGACCAGTGAGGTGGGGGCTGAAGAGTCAGAACAGCATGCAATAAGCCGTGGTGGAGATCCAGGTGGGTGCTCTCTTCACACCTGACTTCATCAAGGTGATGTGAAGGACACGCTAATGTTAATCGGAATGTGTAATGCTGTTGCTAAATGAATTATTCAATTACAGATATTTCTTCTGAATATAAGAGCATCATACTGATTGGATGGCCAAGACTGTGGAATACTTGGTAACATCAAATCTTTGATGTTTTCTGGGAAACAAAGAATTGTTCAGTGAATGCTCTTTCATGCATAGAATACAATCAGTGCTACTCACCAGGTGACCCTTAAAGTGTCACAGAGAGATGTGAAGCTTCTGAGGGTGAAAGATTTCATCCGAAATATGCCTTTGATTTACTTAAGGCACATTACAGGGAAGGATTCAGAATAGGAATGAAGTGGAAAAAGGACAGTCACAAAAATAAGAATCAACTACCTTTAATACCTTCTCTGTCGAACACTAGGAAGTATTTTCTAAGTGGCTTAAATGGAACTTTTTTTTTTTAAGGAAAAGGATGACAGGCATTATTGAGCTGAAACATACAAAGTGTTTTAGATAAGTCCTCAGTGATATTCTAGGAATAAGTATTATCAACTCTCAGAATCATACATAACATGGTGTCCATACATATTCAGGGCAAACTTTTCCTCAAACGTCAGAATATTACATTGCAAGTTAATATCTGATTTTCTGTCTGTTCTCATGCTCCTCAGAAATTATTCATTCCAAACCATACTATTCCCTCCCCATCACCACTAAGTAACACTGAATATTTAGGGTACTGAAAAATCAAAACTCGGAAGTTGTCAGTACTGAGGCACCTGTTGTGTATATGCCCTGAATGAGTGAGTGGAAGAAAGAAGCCTCTGTTGGTAGAATTCATATGACGGGGAGAAAAGACAAATGTGATACGTGGTACACTGGGCTCTACTCTCCACAGGAGGTGAAATGATTAGAAGCTAGAAGTACTACCAAGGGTCTTTGCAAATATGCAAGTGAGACTCTCCAGGCCATTTTCATCTTGGGAAGCAAAACACATAAAGCAAACCAATAAAACGATAGATGTATAAAAAGATTTACAATAAAGGAGTTGGCATCACAAGAAAAAAAAGTTGCTTTTCCGCATAAAATCTTTATAACCACACGATAATCACTTATGATCTTCACAACCACATGCTACTTTTATAGATGAATCATTTAAGATTTATTTTGAAGGGATGAAGAACGAGTATGGACCCACAGGCTGAAAAAATTCTAAAGTGTGACAATAGCAAGTTTAGTCAAAGACACGGAGTTACAGGGACTCTGACACTTACAGGTGGTAATACACATTTATAAATGGTTGTCTTACTCAGTAACTGTGTGAACTTCCGCAGGCAACTTTACATGTCTGAACTTTTCCCTCATTATTAAAAGGGGAGCAATACTACTTTCATAGAGTTATGTTAAGGATTGGCTATAATATATCAAGTATTTACCAAGAATATAGGATGAATAAATGGTGATGATGGTGGTGGTGGTGATAATGGTGGTGTTGATGCTTAACATGTCTATGCAAAGGAGAAGGAGGAGAAAGTCTGATTTTCCCCCTTCTCTTTAGAAATGCTGCCATCAACAAAACTCACACTAACCAAAAGAAGCTTGTGTGTTGTTCAGGAGCCCTAGATGGATGTAAAGCAGTGGTTTTCAACCTTTTTGGCACCAGAGATTGGTTTCATGGAAGAAAATGTTTCAGTGGGGGGTGGGGGAGCATGGAGAGAGTACTCAGGCAGTGATGTGAGCAACTGGGAATGGCTGGCAGCTGTAAATACAGATGAAGTTGCATCTGAGTCACTAGATTGTCCATGCAGTGGGTTCTTAAATTTCATGAGGACAATTTTTCCATGGATTTGGGAGCCCTGTGGCCCAGGTCCTGACTGGCCATCCAGGAAACGGGGACTGCAGGCATAAGGGATTGTAATCAACTGAAAGCCATCCTGGGTTCACTCCTGTAATCCTAGCACTCACTCCTAGTAATCCTAATCCTGGGAGGCAGAGGCAGGAGGACACCTGGAGCTCAGGAGTTAGAGACCAGCGGGAGCAAGATCGAGACCCTGTCTCTACTAAAAATAGAAACATTAGCCAGGAATTGTGGTGGGTGTCTATAGGCCCAGTTATTCAGGAGGCTGAGGCAGGAAGATTGCTTGAGCCCAGGAATTTGAGGTTGCTGTGAGTTACAATGTCATGGTACTCTAACCAGGGAAACAGAGTGAGAATCTAGCTCAAAAAAAAAAAAAATAGGAAAACTGTCCTGGGTCAGTGTTAGAAATACACAAAAGGCACAGGAGATGGACTAGGAAGACATGTATTTAAATCTTTGGTAATCCAACATGAGGAGAAATCACTTTTACAAATCAGTACTGAAAATGTGAATTCTGAATGCTCCTGTGTCCATTAAACTTCTGAAAATAACTGAGCTAAGAGTGCTTAAAAAGGCATGAGGAATAGACACAGAAGTGTCTACTATGTTTTATTGTCCTGTTTGCTTTGGATGTGGTAAAAGTATCATGCTAGGAGAGATAAGAAATGTTTGGAAAAGACTGGAGATGTTTGATCAGATCCACAGGAGAGATTTTGCACAGGCCCAATGGGGGAAAGATGAGTAAAAATTTTAGAGAGGTAGACTACAGGTTAGTATAGGGAATAGAAATAAATAATGAGTTTCTTAGAAGAAAGAGGGTAGGTAACCACCAGGGGAAAAAAAAAAAAACAAACATTTTTAGAAGGAAAGACCTCCCATGAGGACAATATTGACCTAGCTACTCTAAGATTACTTTTGACCTGGGAACTATGATAGAATGAGCTATTCATTTTAGATGGTGTTTGTATTTTCGTTGTATTAACACCACAAATGGATTGTGCAAATGTTGGCAAAACTCAGTGAAGACAAACAAAATATGTCACCCCCAAATACCAGTCTTTGAAATATGTTGAGACGGCTATTCAGAGGGCCTATAAGCAGAAGTAGTCCTGTAACACTGCCTATTGTAGGGGGGATTCATATCTATGCAGACAATCTGCATCAATTTAACCATACTTTCTCTGAGGGTCTGAAGGAAACACTTACCATTTATTCTCTCAGAGGAGTGCTACCTGTGAATCTCATCTACCTACTAAGACCTTTGCTAACCAGGTCTTCTCTTTCTCCCCTCCCATAATACGTGTGGCCACCATATTGTCTCACCATGGTGCAACACCATATTCCTTCTATATTACCTCTAGATGGTATAAATCTGCCAACCATCAGGCCATTTCTTTGGGTTCTTATATTTTGTATGACTCCTATGAACATGAGCAAATTTGTATGTCTTTTCTCCTATTAATCTGTTTTTTGCTGGTTGATTTTTCAGAGAACTTTCAAAGTTTTCCAAGGGCCCCAATAATAGGGATGGGCAAAATTGAAACTGCTATCATTATAAATTTTTAAATAAGTTATGGATACTTAATCATTTTTTTTGAGACAGAGTCTCACTTTGTTTCATATCATAGCTCACAGTAACCTCAAACTCTTGGATTCCAGCAATTCTCTTGCCTCAGCCTCTCAAGTAGCTAGGACTACAGGCACTCACCACAGTGCCCAGCTATTTTTAGAGATAAGGTCTCACTCTGGCAAGCTAGTCTGGAACTTGTGATCTCAGGCAATCCACCCACTTTGGCCTTCCAGACTGCTAGGATTACAGGCATGAGCCACTGTGTCCAGACTTCAATCAATTTTCCTAAAAGAAAATTACAAAATATCACCCCAATCTATATCTTGTGTTTTTCAAAATATCTGTATTATTCTTGCTTTGCCTTGGCCTAACAAATTGTTGTTGAGTATTATAAGAAGGTCAAGTATACCCCTCATTTATTTCACACATATTATAAGCTTAGTTAATGTTTTTAATCCATGGTAACACAGAGGATCATTATCTATTCATGACACTGATTTTATGTGTTTATGTAAATTTGGGAGCTGGAAAATCACCTTTAGAAATAGAGAATTTTGTATTTTCTGAATTTTTCTGGTTACAATTTAATAATATTTTTCATTCAACAATTTGTGAGTTCCCATAGATGGTAAGAACATAGTTTTTTTTTTTATTAAATCATAGTTGTACACATTAATACTATCATGGGGTACAGTGTGTTTCAATACACAATTTGAAATATTCTCATCCAATTGGCCAACATAGCCTTCATGTCATTCAGAGTGGAGAATTAGGATACTCTAATGCTGTCTATGGGATGTATGAGGTGGGCACTTGTGTAGAGATGAGGAATATTTTGTATAAATGATTGACTGGGGCCCATCTCTGATGTGTGATTGGAGCATCTTACGTGTCATGTGTACCCCAACCTGGATAGCACACAAATCTACATTTGCACCTACTGTGCCTATTTGACTACGTCAATTATTAGTCTTCTGTGACTCACCATCCATGGGAAAATAAGGCAGCTCAGAAATGAACTCATTAGCTCTCTTATGCAGATAATAAGAGCTGTGATAACTACAGACTTCAATCTGTAGTTCCCTGTAGAGTAATTCTCATTTTTCTAACCTGTCATCAGATAACATTAATGTTTCAGTGAAAAACAATTTTCTTTCCAAATCATTTTTCAGGTAGGCGAAAGTAAGAATTAGGCCACTTATTTGTCTGATTTTCCTAACCAGAGATAATAAGCTCATAAGGAAAATAAAATTTGGGTAATTATACATATCAAACGTCTAACATGTTCTCTGGAAAGGTAAATTATATGTTGTTAAGCAAACATACAATAGGCAGAATTTCTCAATTACTGTGTAATGGATGTGCTGAGTGTAAGGCAAAAGAATCTGAAATAGTAATTACAATATCCTGAGAGATGACATCCTGGTACCTTTAATTGAACCCCTCAAAATAAGCTTAAAATCCTTTACTATCTCCACCCCCACAAATATTATGTGACAAGTATTTAAAAATCATTTCTATTTCAGACAAATTCTAGTAATCCCTGTGCTGGAATGTTACATTCAACATCTTCAATGAATTACTCAAAATCCTTCAGAAATCACAAGGTTTGATTTATAATCACCAATAAACTACATATGCTTAGTATTGGTAGCATATAAAAGGTATTTTTTAATCATTGAGAGAAATTTCTTCAATGACGGGATGAGATAATTATGATCCTTACCAAATTTTAAGAAGTTTTACCAAAGGTCAGGTGGTGAGTCACAAACAGAAATATTTTAGGTAATGAAAATTGAATTTTAAGCTTGTGAATGATTGTATATACATACACAATCTGAATTTCTGAAGCCTTTCAGAAAGTGTAAATCAAAACACATTAAGTGTTTAGGCTTGAAAATTCCGCTCAGCTTCAAGTTGGACTTTGTGGTTGATTATCCTTTTCCAAACTGTTCAAAGACATCATCAATCAAATTTGAGAGTCCTGGAATAAGTATTAAACTCAAAACACCAGTAGATTAGAGCCCAGCTATGAGGAGAAATGTATATTTTGATTTATTTCATTGGAGTTGCTTTCTAAAGACGTTACAGCTTGCAGTACTGTTCTCTCACCTTAGCATGATGACATCATGTGCAGAAGTGGTACTAATGTCTGTATTTAATGGACAATGTTTGCAATGATAGATAGAGACCAAAATATGAAATTTTCAAATCAATAGTTCTGGTTATTTCTAAGTGTTGCCAGAATTTGCTGGAGACAGAATCTACTCTCAAGCCAAGGAACATATATTAGCAAAAACATCCTGAGAATCAAATTATAAATGTATATCATAGATTTTCAATGTTTCACAGTCATGATTTTGTGAATAGTTATTTCCTGTGGCTTTGGCTTATTACAGTTTACTTTTTTTTCAATAAGGCAACTAACTATGAAATGGAAGGCAGTGAGTATGATCGTCTTTTTCTTTTTTCCTTTCTGTGCTTTCTACATTGCATTTGATGTTGTGGTACAAATATATCACATATGATAACATTATTGGCTGTCATTTCAAACTGTAGATACCAGCGGCAGGTGTAAGAAGTCAGGAACAAGTACTTTGGATGACTACATTCACTTAGTTTATAAAGATGATTGATGCTTTTGAAAGTCTTAATCTGGTCCCTAAAGTTAATAGATCCTTGGCATCTATTAAATTCTATTAAATGAGGCTCTCTAAAGGATGCAGGAAATACCATTGATATTAGAGTAAGTAAATAATTGTCCAAAATTTAGACTAAGGCTATTAAGCATAATAATAATAAACAACTGACAGTATTTGAACTCTTACCATATGGTATGCTAGATTAAAATGTTTGACATTTAGTTTGCATGATCTGGACAAATTTATGAGGTAGGTGATAGTCTCAAAATTGGACAATAGAAGCTAAGAGAAGCAATATCTCTCTCAAGATAGCATGACTGCGGAGAGTCAAGGGTTAGGATTTGGTTGTACGGATTTACCTCCAGGAAATGCAATTGTAACCTCCCCTGTTCAAAAGCCAACTGTGTGTGGTTCTGTGTAGAGGCACACAGTTGGCATAAATGCCACCTAGTGTGTCACTGAGCATTGTCTTGCCCCAAAGTACAGGGGACCTATTGGGCAACATGGTGCCTGGTTGGATGGCTAAAGATACAATGTATGAAAAACACTCTTTATTATCCATATTAATAAGGCAACCAAAGACCCTTTTTGTAATAGAAATGCATGATATTCAAATTATAAATGTATAAAATTCTTCAGAAAGCGTATAAAAATTGTGAAGACTATTTTTTCACTTCTCTCTAAGGACCATTTGTTCTCATATTCTAGTATGTTAATTCAGTGGAGTTGTTGGCATCAACAAAGGCAACTGATATTATAGGCTAGTTTTAACACTATCTCATTCATAAGAATATTAAATTATTTTAGGCAAAGTGGCTGTGTCAAATTGAATAGAAATAAAGGGAAAGTGGTAATTAGACCATGTTAAAATATAACCTCCAAGGATATTAAGTATGCAAGAGCTCATCCATGAAAAATTAGACTGCAAGAGGTTACACCATGTATTGGCCTATTTTGTAAGATATCAAATTACCGCTCATGAATAAATATGACTAATAATGCTAACTCTATAATTTAATGCTATGATATTAGATATACTTTTTGACAAAAAAAAAATTAGTTCTGTATTTGTTCCTTTCTCATTACCAAATATTAAGTTTATAGTAATTAAGCAAACAATTTCTGTTGGCTTTACCAAACAAGTCTTGAGAGATTTTATATTTTAAACTCTATTTATAAAATAGTTTAATAAATGCTGGTTAAATAAACACTGAGATTTAACTTTTAAATGCAAACAATAACATAAACTATTTTAATTCATTCATATTGCCAAATAGCTTGAAAGGATCAAACAAGGGTCTTACGTCTTATCTCTCAGGTGTCGTGCTAGGTTCTGAGGTTATGTTTGAACAAGCAAAGATGAAAATATGTGCAAATAATTAGCAGTGTGAAAAATCTTCTGAATTACTATTTTTAACTGTGAGAAAAAAATTTTAATATAATGGCATCCCTCTCTCATTTATGAAAAAAAGATTCACAGGGAAAAGAGCCAAGGTAAAGCAAGACTTTTATGATAAATAAATGGGCAGATTTCATCTGACAGAAAGGTACTATCTGTTTGATTCTGAGTATCTGATTGGCTGATCACTGGTTTGCTTCCTATTTCTCTTTTTTCAGGATTTCCTCAACCTATTCCCCATCTTGCTTTTATCCCATGCTCATCTGCTTTGGCATTTCACATACTTGTGATAGTATTTGCAGAACATTTTAATAGCTAAAGAAATCTTAGCTACTAAAGTCGCCAGGAAAAGACTATGTGCCAAGCACGGCTTGGTCCCAGGGATGATTAGATAAAAATACTGGTACTCTCCCTTTCCTCAACTATAGTTAAGCCCACTGGGGAAATACACATAACAGTGAATAATTTGAATGCAGCAAGGCATCAATTCCAGTATTTATAGAAGAAGTAAAGAGAATGAACTGAAATCACTCAGGGTTAGCTCATACATTTTTCAGACAAAGCCAAGCGTTTTAAACTGATAGTAGAAAGTTTCATAGGTATTTGCTAGAAGGTTCCTAGATATACATGACTCAGCCATTGTAGGCGAAAGAAAACAGTGGGAAAGTGAAAAAGGCACTAGACATCATAAACTAGGAACCTCAACGTATAGTATTAACATTCATGGATGTGGACTCCGCAGTGCAGGGGGTTAATCAACAGGGATATACAGAATCAGATGTCTTTTTCCTATGAAGAATGCTATAAAAAATATCGAGCTTTAGGACATTCATTGTTGTTCAAACTTCAGCCCTGTGTTTATATTTGCCAAGTGGACACATCTACACAGTGAGGTAATAATTTCCATCAAATCTGTGAGTGGAGGTGCTCACTCTTTGAACAGGGGAAGAATAGGATGGGTTTTATGCCTCGTAAGGCCAGTAACACAAATATTCAGTATGTTTGGGAGAAAAGCTATGCATATTTATTAGGGGAGCCAAGGGCATGCACAATGAGTAAACATGTGTGAAACATATCTCTCATGTGCACTCAGGGCAGTGTTTTAGCATTAAAATGAAGTAGAATTTCATTCTTTACATCCAAAGGTGAACTATAGGGCACAAAGATAGTTTTTGCACAGCCTCTATGAGCTAACTAAAACTGGCTTACGGGTCTATCATAGCTTATCAGAAAAGTATGTTTGTAAGGCTGGTTCAATCAGGGTGGTAGTGATCTGAATCAGCCTGATAACTCCTGTTAGGGAGTTTAGCAAAGGTGTGGTTTGTCCTGTTGTTGTTAAGCAAAGATGTGGTTTGTCCTACTGTTGTAGAAATTTTGAAACTTTTCCCTGGCAGTGGGCCCTAAGCTGTCAACCTGTATGTTGAAAAATGGTGTCTGTTTTGGTCTCTCAGATGACATAGTCATCCCTTGGTATCTATGGGAGGAAATGCTGAGGATACCAAATCCATAGATGCTCAAGGCCTTTATATAAAATGGCATAGTATTTTCATACAACCTGTGCATATATTTCTGTGTACTTCAAATAATCTCTAGATTAAGTTGGGACTCAGAAAACAATACCCATAAACATGGCATTTTGACATGCTAGACTGACTGATGGAAACTTAGGGTCTACACGGTCCTTGCACTCCACCATGGACTCTCCATAGAAAGTTGAAGTTTCTAAGATTCAGACTCACCAATATTATTCTTTTCTTCCTCTCCCTGTAAGTCTATGAACATGACCACAGCTGAATAGCCTCTTTTAACAAAATACTGTCTCCTCTCTCAAACTCATTCAAATTCCAAAAAAAGACTATTGCACCCTTATTCATCCTCCCTAAAACTCTTTTATTGCCCATCAACAGACCTCCTCCCATAATCTAACAGAAAGACTATATGAGCTTGTAAACCCCATTGGGGAACTGAGTTTTCCTTTTGAAGGCTCCCAAATGTACACATTAAAAGAAATGTGTATGTCTTATTCTCCAATTAATCAATATGCTTCATGTCAGTGATTTTTCAGTGAACCTCTATGAGGCCAAGGACTGTCATTCCCACGATTACTTATAACATATCTGCTATAATACTGTAAATTCTATGTAAATAGGTGTTATACTATTTTTATAGAATAATAACAAGAATAAAGTTTGTACATGTTCAGTAAAGACACAGACATCCATTTTTAAAAAATATTTTTGATCCAATTTTGGTTGAATCCACTAATTTGGAACCCATGGGTACTGAGGACTGATGACATATGCTTTTGGTTTTATCCACAGCTCCTAAACCTCATGTATCTCCTAAGGAACTAGGGCAATAGGAGTTTCCTGTATTAGTTATTTGGCCTTTTGCCCTAGGTTCTGTAATAGCACTAGAGAAATAAGGTGAGAGAACATGTCTTTCATCATTTTTAACAAGTCCCTTTTGACTGCACCTGAATTTATGTTCATGAGGTGATGGGGGACGGGAAATTCCCTAGATATCCACAGGATGAGGTATGGTGCCAAGAGAATCAACCTCATAACTACAAGATTGGAGATTTTGACACCACCCCCCTAATCTTCCATGTCCAAGGAAGAAAGAGGGGCTGAAGGTAGAGTTGATCACCAATGTCCAGTGATTTAATCGATCATGCCAAAATAAAGAAGGCTTCATAAAACCCCAAAGAACTTGGTTCAGTGAGCTTCCAAGTGGGTGAGCAAGAAGACATTCACGTTCCAGGTATCAGATGCACCCCAAATACTTAGTGTAACCAGCTCTATGAGCAAACTTCAATGACCACAATTTTTTTTATAATCTTTTCCCTAAACTAACTACTTGATCTTTGTTTCCCAAAGATGGTGTATTTTTTGCAAGACAAAGGGACTGAAATTCTGAAGTCCCTGTGCATCTTTCTGACACTAAGATCCATCATCCCGTACAATCTGCCCTCAATGCACATAGCCCCTTGCTAGTCATATCATTACCTGCTCCAAAGCACATGGTCCCTCCTCTAAAAGCCCATGACCTCCATTAGTTCAGAAGACATTTTTGAGGCAGCTTCTCTTATTCTCTTGGCAAGGCATCTATCTTATTAAAAATTGATTTCTTCTTTAGCAATCCTTGTCTTAATATTTGGATTTTTGTGCAAGGAGTAATCTGGCCTAGGCTGAAACCCCCTTGTAGATTCAACAACATTTATGGGAGGTCATCCAGGATGGTATTGCTTATATAGGGTGACCAGATTCTAACATCTGTAAGGCGGGAGAACATGGCTGGGGGTGGAGCAGGGATGGCACGGGGGCAGGGCCTGACAACAAGGCAAACTTTGATAAGCAGTTCTCGATAATCACTCCTCAGCAATTATTTATTACAGTTTAACATTATAAAATTAACAAAAATAATATAAAACTATATTCTGGTGAAATAGCCATATGGCAGCT